>RYZW01001563.1:0-18977 GCA_004367215.1 Colletotrichum trifolii | reverse complement strand
TATACCTAGAATAGTATCTAAGCTCTTTACCCTATATATAGATTTAACTATGAATTTTACCCGATAATAGTATTTATACTAATACTAACTCGTAACTAGTTAAGATAATAATGAAATTACTTATTTTTATAGATAATTATACCCCTAGTTCTAATAGTTAACCCTATAATAATAGAAGACTTTATAGTAATAATCGGGGAAAGCTTTACCTAAACTAGGGCTTAATATATATAGTTAAAAGTAACTACTAAGGTTATAGGGTTGAGAACTTTTGTGAACCTCTTAAAGATAGAATAAAACAGAGTTATAAGAGCTAGGTATTCCGTGATCTATTACTTTTCTATATTTTTTATAATAGAACTAAAATCTCCTCGAAATCTATATAACTACTTATAAAAAAAGAAGTATAGAATAAGTATAGAGATATCTAGCTATAACTATTATAATTAAAACTATTATTTTATTAAAATACGTCTTAATAAAATTATCCCGAGTATTATAATTAATAAGTAACCTATAGATATTTAAAAAAAGATTATCTAGTTAACCTATAATTTACTATACTAAACTAATAATATTAGGAATTAAGTATTAATTAAGTAATACTTTAATATTAATATACTACTATAATACTAGTTACTAGATACTTTAGAGTATTATAATAATATAATTATAGAAATTCTAAAAACTATCTAGCTATATTAAGAATATCTATATTTATATAAGTATTATTTATAAGTTAGCTATTAGCTATAATCGATATATTAAGATTATTTACTAATAAGAATAAGCTAAGTCCTACTATATTTATATAGAGATTATAAGTTAGCTTATATTAGTAGTAGAGAACTTTCGTGTTAGTAGTATAAAGTTTTATTTTAGGGGTAAGTAGGGCTTAGTCTAGGAGATATTAAAGTCGCGGATATTAAAATTATAATAAACGTTTAAATAAAGTACTTATAGTTAGTAATAATCAAATATCTCGAGATATTCGAATCGTGTATAGCTATTAAAGGTATAAGGGTATAAAGGCGTGAAGGCGTAAAGGTGTGAAAGCGTGAAGTTATTGCGGAAGGAGTTATTAGTTATTTATTATCGAAAAAGTTAACGTAGGACAAATATACTAACTATAGCTACAAAAGGTTCAGCCCGGGATTAACTAGGGGCTAGCTATAATAGTTAATAGGGGGGGTAAAAGGGCTAAAGTTATACTTTAGGGGGCAATATATCTACTAATAGTCATAGTAGAAAGCGAGCTATCAGCCCCTCCCCTTTTTATTAATTATTCTATAATAATTATAATTACTATTAACCTAAATAGAGAANTATAATAATATATTAATATTAAAATATTACTTAATTAATACCTAATCCCTAATATTATTAGCTTAGTATAATAAGTTATAGGTTAACTAGATAATTTTCTTTTAAATATCTATAAATTACCTATTAATTATAATACTTAAGATTATTTTATTAAAGTTTATTTTAATAAAATAATAGTTTTAGTTATAATAGTCGTAATTAGATATTTCTATACCTATTCTATACTTCTTTTTTTATAAGTAGCTATATAGATTTCAAAAAGATTTCAGTTCTATTATAAAGGATATAGAAGAATAATAGATTATAGAATACCTAGCTCTTATATCTTAAAGTAAATACTCTATTTTATTCTATCTTTAAGAAGTTCATAAAAGTTCTTAACCCTATAACCTTAATAGTTATTTTTAGCTATATATATTAAGCTTTAGTCTTAATAAAATTCTCCCTAACTATTACTATAAAGTCTTCTATTACTATAAGGTTAAATCTTAGAACTAGGGGTATAATTATCTATAATAATAAGTAATTTTATTACTATTTTAACTAGTTATAAGCTAGTATTAGCACGAATACTATTATTAGGTAAAATTTATAGTTAAATCTATATATAGAGTAAAGAGCTTAGATACTATTCTAGGTATAAAGCAAAAGTAACTAAATAAAAAGTATACTAAACTATACTTTTAAGAGATTTATTAATTTAAACTATATAAATATTTGAATAGAAAGGTAAGTAATTTAAGTAGAGTAGATAATATAGGTATTTAGATATTATTAGGCAAAAAGCAAAAAGATTACTTTTAATACTATTTATGCTTATTATTAATACTATTTTTAATAGTGTTTTTAGCATGTAATTATAGCATTTTTAGTACTAGCTTTTATATATAAATAGAGGCGTATAAAGTATATAGTAAAAAGAAAAAGTTACTAGTATTAGTAATACTATACTATAAAAGTATATATTAATACCTAAGGCGTATATACCTCTATATATATATAGTATACGTATCTATATACCTTATAAGTATAGGGTATATATAGTTATATACTTTTATCCCCCTAGTAATACCTATTACTAATTATAACTAAATATTATAGTATATTATAGATCTAGAGCTTTATATACCTATATATAAGTATATAACGTAATAATAATAATAATGAATACTAGAACTCTTTTATACTTATACGACGAAATCACATATAATATGTATTACTATTAGTAATACTATACTGTAAAGTATACGTTAACGCCTAAAATACGTATACCTCTATATATAATTCAGTATATGTATCTATATACCCTATAGGCGTAAGGTATATATAGCTATATACCCTTATCCCCCCTAGCAGTACCTATTACTAGCTATAACTAAGTACTATAATATATTATAGATGTAGAGCTTTATATACCTATATATAGGCATGTAATATAATAATAATAATAACGAATACTAGAACCTTTTTATACTTATATAACGAGATTATATGTAGTATATATTACCCTCTAGATAAACTAATACTAATTAGTAATTAACTTATCTATTACTACTATACTATAGATTAGTAAAAATTTTACGTGAGAAAAAGTAATTACAAATCCTACTTAAAATCTATATAAGGTAAAATTATAAATATTAACTTAGATACCTTATAAATATTACTTTTATTTTTATCTTTAGTAAAATACTTTTAAGTTAATATACTAACTTTACTCTACGAAATACTAAAGAAGTAAACTTGAAGAATACTTTTTAGTATATACTAGAAGGTATTTAGTAAATATAATACTTTTTAGAGTATTACTAGATATTTATAATATATGAAATTTATAATATCTCATATTTCTTATACTTAAGAGACCTATATAGTATCTAAAAACTCTTATATTTTCTTAAACATTATCCCTTTTTTAATATTCCTATACCCCCCTATTAATATATCTAAACTATACTTTAAACTAAATACTAAAATAAGTTTTAGTATACTAATAGCTTAAGTAATAGCTTAGATAATTCTAGGTAGTAAATATATAATCCTAGACTAGCTTAAATCTTTTATTAATATAGATCTATTTATAAAACTTTTTAGAATTAACTATAATAACTTTATATAAATAAATACTAAAGAAATTAATACGTTTATAATATTTTATATTTCTTAATATAAATATATAGAGATCTATAATTATAAGCTTTTTAACTATTTTGGGATACATTTTAATAAGTAACCTATAAGAATATAGTAACTTATTAATAAATATATTATCTACTACTTCTAAGATTTCTTTATTAATTACGGGATTAAAATTAATAAATTAGGAAAGAAGATTAATTTAATACTATACTAATTTATTTAGAATAAGTATTTTATCTTCTAGATTCTTAATAAGATTAATAAAATAAAGAAATAAATCTTAGGCTTCAAGACTAATATTAAGAACTATTCTAAGTAGGTTAATAATTTCTTCGAAGTAGAAGATATTGAGATATTTTTATATACTATTAAACCTAAAGCTAAAACTGTAATACCTATAGTTGATACCTAGTTAATATCTAAAAGCCTTGTGTAATATACCTAGTAATTTTAACTATTTATGTAAGATACCTAGTTTCTTCTATTACCTATATATAGTATATAACTTCTATTACTACTAGCAAAACTACTAATCCCTAGGTAGTATAATATAGCGAATTCCTATTACTAGGAAAATAATGCGGAGATCCCTTACTAGTAAGAAACACGCTAAGATAATAGTAATATATAGTATTCCTATCTTAAATATTACTTATATACTTCCCCTACTCCCCTATTTAAAACCTTATTGACTAAATATACTATAAACTTTACAAAACTATATAATAAAAATATAAAATATAATAGGAACCTATATAATATTCTTAAAACTAAAGTTAATATCTTTTATAACTATTATTTTAAACTTAGTATTTTACAATATATATAAACTAGAGTATTCTCTATTATACTAAAAAATTAAGCTTTTGATTTTAATTTTAATAGCCTTATATATTATAGCTAAAACCCTACCTTTAATTAGATAGCTATATATATTTAGGAATACTTCAGAAATAATAAGATCTACTAGATTTACTTCTTTAATTAGTAAAATACTATTCTTAGGAATATAATAGTTAGGAATCCTAACTAGAATAAAAAAGAAACATTTAAGATACTTATTATAAAACTTACTAACCTCTAAAAAATATTTAGGGCTAACTAGTATACTAATAAAACCCTCTATAATTAACTTATAAATATATACTATAGTATACTAGAGTACTAGTTAGTACTTTTTAGCCTTATACTAACCTCCTAAAATCTCTATAACTAGTTATACTTAGCTATAAATAATACTATAGTACTCTAAAAATCGCAATACTTTTAGAATACTAGAGATAATAGTAATATACCTAAAGAGTAGTTTTAGACTAATTATATATATAATATACTTCAAAATAATACTTAAAATTATAACTATACCCCTAGCTACTCCTTATTACTTTAGAGTAGATATTATTTTCCTCTAGTTTCTATATATACCTATACTAATAAGAAATATTATATATATAGTAAAACGGGTTACTAGTCGATAAAGTATATTCTTGAGGAGTAGTATACTTTATATAATAAATATAAGTTAACTACTAATCTAATAATACATACTTAGATAGTATACTAGACCTTTCTCACTAAATATAAAAATATCAATAACCTCAATAATAACTTCTAAATACCTTTAAAAAATAATAAGTATAAAAAACTTATTACTTAGTACTAGAAATAATATAACCTCGAAGACTATACCCCTATTATTCCTATAATATCTAATACCCCTAAGTAGTTCCTTATATCGTATTTTAACAAATATCCCACTACTATAAATAGAAACAAAATTACTCGAATCTTCTAAGATTAGGTAGTACTATATACCCTTACTAAAGTAAATACTATTCCCCTTACTATTCTCCCTAAAATTACTAAAAATATAGATATAGTCCCCGTATATACCTTTATATTTAAAGGCTATTACTTAATTACTATTTTTCAAAAAATCTTATTTAACTTAGGTACTACTAACTTCTTAACTACTAAGTACTTTTAGTTTATAGCTTTTAAATAAATAGTTAATTTTTCTATAACCTTTATATTTCTATAAAATAAACTAGTTATAATCTACTTTAGTAGTACTACCCCAATTACGATACTTAGAACAATTAATATTCCTATACTACTTAGTATTATTATATTTTATATAATACTATATAATACCCCCTTTTTACTCTACTTTATAGATATAAATTACCTCAGTATAATATTTAATAATATATATAACTAGTTTTACTAGGGTAAAAAAGTTATACTTATTATTCGAAAATAAAGATATCTATAAATATTCTTTAATAAGGAGAAAATACTTATTATTTTACTTATTTTATGGAATTAGAGATATAGAGATTCTACTATTAATTCAGATACCTAGCTATAATATACTTCTATAATATCCTTACTAAAATAAGATATCCTGTTAAACGCTATATTTTCGAAACTTCTAAGTAATACTACTACTAATACTAGATATATAGTACTACCCCCTCCTACTTTTATTTTACTATATAAAGAAATATTAAGTTTAATTTCGAAATAATTATTAATATTATCTATATTAATAACTACCTTATCCTCTATATTATTAATACTACTCTAGTATTTAATACTACTTATTTCTTACTAAATATCTTAGCGAAAATAATATAAGAAGCCTTTAAAACATACTAGATTAATTCTTATTAAAACTTTCTAGATTTTATTACTACTAATACAGGAATAATATTTCAATCTAAAGAGTTTAGATTAGAAATAAAAACCATAAAATTAATAGTTTAAATAGTATATAGTACTTATTAAAATATATAATAATATTAGTAAAGTTAAATATTACTATACTTTCTTCTACTAAATATATGAGATTTATTATAACAAAATCCTTATAGTAACTCGAGAGGTATATTTTTAAATAGTATATAGAGTAATTAATAATACTACTAAACTAAATAGCCTTATGCCTATATTACTTATTTTTAGTATATACCTATACTTTATAGATAATTCCGCTCTTTCCCCGGATATTATTACTTATATCTATACTATTTAGAAAATAATAGAAGTAGTCTATTATACTTATACTAAATATACTACTAATATAGTTTTAGTAATATATAATAGCCCCGATATTTTATATATAGTAGCTTTCCTATTTTAGTTTCTTATATATATATAGTAAGAGAAATATAATTAGTAAAGCCTTTTTTACCTTATTATTACTTATAATAAGATATATATTCTTAAACTCCCTTAAAATCCTTAAGAATTTTAAATTATAACTATAAAACTATACTTCGAAAATAACTAAATACTTCTACTAGTACTATTAATAGTAATATTACTAAATACTAGTAATTACCTTATATATATCCTAGATCCTAATACTAGAACTATTACTAGAAATCTAATATTACTAAGAAATATATACTCTTATAATAATATCTTAATTTTATTTAGTATTATCCCTGAAAAACCCTAGAATACCTAAAAAATACTATAAAATACTATTATTATATAAAATAGTAATTCCACTATTAGTAGTAATAATTATTTATTTCTCTGAGTTAATAGTAATTTCTATAATATACTTTTTAACTTTCTAAAATAGTTAATTACTATTCTAGCTTAGAGATTTAATTATAAACTTTATTTTATAGTATACTTTATAACTAAAAAATAGTTAAATATAGCTTTCTCTCTTACTTTTTATAAAAAAAGTATTATTATAATATTAGGTTTACTATTTAAAGAATTAATTAAAAAAGGAATTAAGAGTATTATTACTAATAGTATTATCGAAATTATTAAGTTTAACCCTATCCTCTATAAAAGTTATAAGTATTTTAAATTACGTATTATTAATAAGATTAAGAATAAGAATACTAATAAAATATATAAGAAGTCGCGTTTTATAATCTAGAATTTCAGAAATAATAGTAAGTTTGAAATATTAATATAATTACTAATAATCTAATAAAACAACTAATAGTTAATTTTAACTATAACCTTAGCTTTCTTCTAGTATAAAAGCATAATAATATAGTTTCGAGATATTACTTAAACCTATACTTAAACTAAAATAGAACTTATAAGACGTATTATAGTTAACTTACTATTTTACTTTAAGGGGTAATATTTTCTAGTTTCTATAATAATTATTATTAAACTATTATATAACCTGGCTGAGGCTAGTATTTACTAGTAAGTAACTTATTCTAAATACTATAAGGAGTAGTTATAAATAGAGATATCTATATATAACCTATACCTCCTTATTTTATATTATACTAATAATAACTTTAGCTTTATAGGTATATAAACTAATAATACTTTTAACCTCTCTAATACTACTTTCTTATACTATAAAAATAAAAAGCTCTAAAAGGTCTTATTTAAAATAAAGCTAAAGATAACCCTTATAATAACTACCTTTCTAGTATTTAATAGAAATATCTTAAACCTTAATAGTAATACTCTCTACTTATACTAAAAGTATTAAAAGTAAAAACTAGTACTCCTCAATACCTATATTATACCTAAAGTACTCAAGAAAGCGTATATTAAATAATATATATAAGGAGTATACCTTACTTTAATATACTAACCTAAAATATTATTTAACTTCTCACGTATTATATAAAAGTAATAACTTTCTATTAATAATATTACTACTCTAAATAAGTATTTTAAGTAGTAAATTAAGTACCTTAACTATAACCTCGACTTTATATTACTTAACCTCTTAAAAGTATATTTCTATACTTTTATTAATAGCTCTTTTACTAATAATACTAATTTTTCATCTTAACTAGGATTCGCGATAATTTTAAATTAAGAAATAGTAACTAGTAATAACTAGTTTAAACTCTATAGTAATTTTATATATTACTCCTCTACTAAAAATAAAAGAATTACTAGGAATATATTTATTTTAGAGATTTATACTATAGTAACTAGTATAAACTTTATATATACTATTACTATAATATTTAAGAAAATCCTTAAATACTAAAACTTCCCTCATATCTTAATAATTATCTATACTAACTTATACTTACTCTATAAATACCTTATAAAGCTTAGTACTACTAAAGAAAAACACCTAATAATTAATATTATAGTATTAAAATAATTATATAAGTATTATAAGCTCTACGAAATACAATAGATTAATAGAGATAATAATATTACTAATATTTTCATAAAAAGCACCCTAAACTATACCCTAAAGAGATTTATTAATTTAAACTATATAACTATTCAAATAGAAAGATAAGTAATTTAAGTAAAATAAATAATAAAAAATATTTAGATATTATTAAGTAAAAAGTAAAAAGATCACTTTTAATACTATTTTATACTTATTATCTATACTATTTTTAATAGTATTTTTAATACATAATTATAGCATTTTTAGTACTAGCTTTTATATATAAATAGAAATATATAAAATATATAGTAAAAAGAAAGAGTTACTAGTATTAGTAATACTATACCACAAAACATACATTAACACCTAAGACACATATACCTCTATACATAATTCAGTATATATATCCTATTATACGTAATTAGGGGGCAAAATCTAGTATATATTATATATAACTAAACGTAGCTAAACGTAACACGTATAGTCCTATTTCGTCTAGTTAAAGTAAAGCAAGGCCCATAAAAATAACGCTACAGCTAAGAGTTCTTCTAGCAAAAACTCTACTACTCAAACGCGTTATTCCTAACATACCCCTCTAGCCTCAAAAGCCTTACCTATAGGCTAGCCTTTTAAATAATACTATTAACGCTCTATTTACATCTTATAAGAAACGCTCTAAACAACCCTATTACCCTTATTAAACCTCTACCCCTATAGTAAGAAGAATAGTATCATTTTCAGGTTATTCAGGCGCCTCTTATTCGCTAGGGGGCGCCTCAGGCATATAACCTCCAGTACCCCCAATATCTTAAAGTTCCTCCTCTCACTATAACTCTAGGTATCTCAATTAGTCTATTATATTAATTTATGTAATAAAAACACCAAATTAGTAACTTTAGAAAAACTTCATAAAACTATTAGCTATAAAATCTCCCAAAAGTATATATTCAATCTTAAAACGCCTTTACTAGGCCTCTTAATATAGCTAGTAGTTATAGATATCTATATACCTTAACTTTATACACAATTAAACTATTTTAGCTATTACTAGGCATATTATCTACTAGTTATCATACTAGATTCAGATAACTAAGTAAAACTCGTATACCCTACCTTTACTAAATATATTTATTAAGAAATTTACTTAAAATATAGTAATAAAATAGCTAATAAAAATAACTTCTCAAGTAGCTTAAGATAGCACCAAAAGCTCTACTTTAGTTATTAAAGTAATAACAATATTTTATTTATTAGCTCGCTATACTATTAAGCCTCTAAAAAGATATATAATATATACTTAAGAGTTTTTTCAATTATTACTATTATCCACAAAACTAGTATCTATAGCGACAACGAAGCTATCAAACAGATCACTAACCTTATACCCAAACTCGAAGCAGAAGTTCTTTATCTCACCGAAATATTATATTATTTATTTAGCTTTAATATAGTAGTTATCTAAAGGGTTTTAGTTAAAGCATGATAATCAGCTTACCGTATAAGTAATATCTAGTCTCATCATAACAGCAGCATAATTAATAAAACTAATATCTTATTAGTAACGCTTGATCTCCGCGTAAGAGGCTCAATTACGCTATAAGAAGAGTTTATCAGGTTTTAAAAAAGTTTCGAATCATTTAACGTATTACATATACTTCATGAAACACTTAAGGAACTTTTCAATATATACTACTTATAAGAACTATAGCTATTATACTACTCAATCTCGAATAACCTCAATACTAAGAAACTACTATAAGTCCTTACTTCCCTCAAAGTAATACTTCTTCTAGAAATCTACTAATAACATAAGTATTTTAGACGTATCTTTTAAGAAAAAGGAAAGCACACAATTATTAATATAAAAAAAGAAGATAATATACCCCTTAAACTAGTAACAAAGCTCTCCCACAGTAGGTTTAAAACCGAAGCACTCGAGGCCTACTTCTAAATAGTATTACTAGAAAAAAGGGGATCTCTAAAAACTATATAATACTTTATTCAAATAGTAGATCTTACCTTATATTTAATAACCTAATAGTATCTCTATATAAACAACCTTATCAAATATTATATATATAAATATATTAACTATATTATATTAGAGTAATTCGAGATCAAAGCAATTAGCAATTACTATAAAAGTTCAAAACAATATACTTACTAGGGTTACTATATAGGTCTCGCAGTTATCTCATAGCTATTAATCTCCACGAATAACAAAGCAAGCCTTAATTTTCAGGAAGTACCTATACTTATCAAGTTTATAAATATAAACCTAATAGTACCCCAAAATCTTTAAACCTCTCGCGAAAACCCTACTAACCTTACTCCAGAAACAAGATTTAGTATAATTCCCGAAGTAAGCTCTTTTAGCTACTACTATTACTTTAGTATACAAATAAATAAATACTACTAAGTAAAATATAAGTAATAGTAATAACCTCTACTATAAAACTCCTAGAATAGGAACCTCTACTCCCCTATACCTTAAGTACTCTCTAATATCTAATTTACCCCATAACTAAAATTCATTATTAAAAATCCTAACATCTATATCTTAGAATCCTCAAGAAAATTAAACTTCTAAGACCCCCTCCAGTTAACTATTCATATAACTCTATAGCTATAAGCGGGAACATCTTAAAACATCTCAAAACAACTAAAAAACACTAACCAAAAAAGCAGCTTTAAATAAAAACCTCTCTACTATAATATAATATCTTATCTATCCCTTATACTCAACCCTCTCTAGTAATATCTAAACTCCTTACCCCCCTATAGTCTTATCTATATAAATAAGATTATAGAAGAACGTAATAAGTAACTCTAAAAGGGTTATTAATATAAACTTCGCAGTTTCAAATACCTTATAAAACTTAGAAGTAGCTACTATATAAACACAAGACCTCAAACTACTATAGTTACCTCCTATTATATTAACTACCTTATCAAGCTCTTCACTTAAACTTAAATAAATAACTAAACTAACTTTAAATAGCTCTACTATAATTATTTACTCTTATAACCATCAAACAACTTCATTAAAATCAAACCATTTAAAATCATCTTATAAAAAAGCCAAATCTCTATTAAAAAAGAATATTTTATTAAAAAAGATATTACAAATTATAATAACCTCATTTTAGAACAAGTTCTATACCTAATACTAATTAATTAAAGTATAACTAACTAAAAAACTAATAAAAATATACCCCTCGAAGCATACTAGCCAATTACATTTCAACTTTATATCTATAATTAAAATAAAATATTTACAACTATAAACATAAAAGTAAGCCAAGTCTAGCCTCGTAGTATTATCTTTTCAAACAACTTCATAAAACTTCTCATATAACATTCACCAACCTAGAAAACATATTAGCATTCAATTATAAAGAAATACTATAACTTATAAGATTTCAGGCCAAAGATTATAAAGCAGCTTACTACTATACCTCATAGCTCTCGCGCAAGCCTTAATAACAGCTCTAACATATTCAGCACCCCTATTTTAGCCTTAGGTATATAGAATAAATAGCTTAAAGTATATACCTCGAGAAATAAAATCTAATTTCAACTTCTCATACCTAAAAACCTCATTATTATATTCGAAAACCTTAATATCAATACTATACTAGTACTTAAAAAACACTATAAAACTCTTAAACACTCCTATAATCACAGCTCTAATACAATCAACAAAATAGAAATCCTAAGAATAATTAGTAACTTAGTCTATAAATATCAAAATAGAAATATAGCTGCTATAACCCTAGTAATAGGAGTAAAAATCAAAAATAATATACTCCTTAAGAGTAATATATAAAACATTCTCACGCTCTACGCAACAAATCTTTCATTTAACTTTACTAATACTATACACCTCATATACCCCCTAAATAAACTAGTATCTATTATATTTCAAATAGCTATTAGTAATATAAATACCTTATACAACAGAGACGAGGTAATTCAGAAACTCTCTACCAGGATACCCTAAACACTAATACCAGAACCATTTATCACCTTTCAGGGGTCTTCAAATAATATCTATACTATAATACTAGCATTAGTAACATCTAAGAAAAAGCTTATACTACACTACCTACACAACTAAAATAATTAATCTCTTACGAAGTATGCAATATTCGAGGACTTACTAGCCATATCAAATATTAACTACTATAATCTTAGAATAATTACTCCTCTATAGTTAAGATAAGTAGTTTAACCTAGTATCCCACTAATAACCTCGCTTTTATAACTACTAAAAAAAATAAGGTTTATTACTAGAATAGTATAGAAAGTAATATTATAGAAATATAACTTAACCTCTTTACTTTCTATAATCTAAACAAATATCTTAATATCTCTATAGCCCTCAATCAGTACAAGCCTTATACCGCACCAAATATAGTCTCCTACTAGAGCTCTTCAAAGTATTACAAAATACTCTATATCTTAGAAAATATAAACTAAAATACCTAAATCAAGGATAAAAGAGTCTTAGAAAAAGTATTATTAAAACCCCTCCTCATAATACATTTACTATACTATATTATAGCTAACTCAACCAGAAAACTAGCTATATAATCACTATTATCTAAGGCTCTAAACTCTTTTCAAAAAATCTAAATCCAAAACTAATAACTACTTAATCTTCTCTTTAATTAAAACATTTAGTACCTAACCCTTATAAGCTAATTAGAAGCATACATAATAACAGCACACCAAAGAGTAGCTTAAACCATACTTCAGAAAACATAGGGGTCTACCAGAGCCCTAAAAACATCTCTTATTACCTCGAGTATTCGAAGTAGTTATAGAAACTTCAGTTAAGATATTAAAAGTACTATAGCTTATTTTACCACACTAGAGAAACTCGGGGAAACATTAAATAACCTCTATAACAGCCGAGATAACCTCATCCAGAAGTATCAAATCTAAACAACTACAGATCATAAACATATAACCTTATATATAAACTTTAATAAGCAAATAAACTAGCGAAATCATAAAATCGTAAACTTATAGTACTCCAGTAATAGATAAAGTATAGTTAACTACTCAAGCCTTATATATAATATCTTACTACTTCTAAAACTATACCTTAATTATTACCCTTATAATAAAACACTTAAATCTTAAAGACTAAAATATCTCATAGTATACTATAGCAGCATTTTAGAAGTATAGATTATCCATAACACTAAAGTAATTATAGAGATTCATAACCTATACTACTATATCCTCCTCTATATAGTAATACTAGTACTATAATACCTCATTTATATACTTAAAGATCTAACTTATTAAATAAACTTAACTCAAATACTTATATTAGTAATCTTAAGCCTTTAAAGTATAAAAACTATAGAAAACTATATAAACCTTTAAACCTTTCTCTATAAAATCTATAATATCCCTTATTTAAACCTCTTTAGTAGTATCAGCTAGGAGTTATTAATCTTCCTCATAGTTAATCCTTCTAGAAGTAAAAAACTTAAGAATAGCCAATTCAGGCAACTTATAAACTTATTAGTACTACCTAATTTTTAGAAAATCACTTAAAAATAACTCTCAAGGAAGCTCTAGATAGAGGCTTTAGCGAGTTATTACTTTAGAATTAAAATACACCCATAGATCATAAACCTTAATCTCTACCTAAAAAGCATTATACTAAGTAAGCTACTAATCAGCTCCTTTAAAGATCAATATAGGGGTATTTTTAGTAGATATTTTAATATTCGAAATACGTAGATTCGGGTAATATATGCTTTTTAGCCTAGTAGCTCTTCAGTATCATAAGACTCTTAATTATTACACATAATTAGGGGGCAAAATCTAGTGTGTATTATATGTAACTAAACGTGGCTAAGCGTAATACGTATAGTCCTATTTCATCCGGTTAAAGTAGGGCGAGGCCCATAGAGACGGCGCCGCGGCCGAGAGTTCTTCCGGCGAAAACTCTGCCGCTCGAACGCGTTATTCCTGACATATCCATACACCCTATAGGCGTAGGGCATACATAGCTATATGCCCTCATCCCCCCTGGCGGCACCCGTCGCCAGCCGTAGCCGAGTGCCATGGCACACCGTAGATCTAGAGCCTTACGTACCTACACGTAGACACGTAACGTAACAATAATAACAACGAATACCAGAACCCTTTTGCACCCGTACGATGAGATCACGTACGGCGTGCGTTACCCTCCGGATAAACCAACAATTACCCTCCGGATAAACCAACAATAGCATATATAGCTATATTTAGTTACATATAATATACACTAGATTTTGCCTTCTAATTTACGTGTGTAACGGCTGTAATAACAATAGTCACAGGTAAGGTTAGCTATAGACCTAGGTCTGGTGAGATATAGTCTCTATTCACGCGATATTACACACCCACTTACGTCATACTACCCTGCTTCCACGGGATGATCGACGCGTCTTCGTCTTTCGGCAGGGTTGTTTAAGTATGTCCTCATCGCTTACTCTGTTCTTTTTTCTTCTCAGATTCGCTATTCGAGTCCCCAGTCGCACTAGCTTACCCTCCCAATCCATGACCTTATAGGCGAGGACCAGGTCTCCGCTCCTGTCTTCTTAGTACACTAGTACGTGAGTTTTGTTCTCCCACAACAGCCACTTTTCTTTTCGACTACCGCCGGCATTGAAACCCGGTAAGTTTTTAAATACTCGAGCGACGAGGTATGAAAGGATATTCAAATGTTGCCTTCTAAGTCTAACCCAGATACTCCACTGATCATGTGGCATTTGTAAGATACTGACACACATCTATCTACATTCGTCACAGACTGCATATTTCAGAGAGGCAGTAAGTGCTTCAAGGGCAGAAAGCTTGGCCTGGATGTGGCAAGCAATGGCTGATATTGCCACTGTATTACCCATACCCTTAGTGAGAAACATGGCAGCATATCCAGCGCATTACTTCGAGGGATGACTTTTCTGCTGAGACGTCACATGCGTGCTTCGGTACTCAAACATATGGGTTTTTCCAAAAATGGTGCTTTCCATAAGAACTTGTTCAACCAACAGCCAGGACTTGAAAGCATGGTGCAGGAACTGCGGCACCCTTGGCGATGTCCCCAGTTCCTGGACAAAGGCCTAACAACTGGCAATACCGGAACCAGCATGACGCGACACTGGCTGCCGTTATGGCAACGGCTTCATCAATTAACGATCACGCCGAATTGTGTGCCATCCTCATGTACCACGACCTCCGTTTGTGATAATGACTGCCATGTGGCTTTGCTACAGGACGGTAACAACAGGTTGTGAGTGAGATGCAAAATTCGAGACTGGAAATCAAGAGGAAGCAAAACCGGAGGTGGGTGAGGGGCGGACACGGGCGTACACAATAGAGGGGAAAACAATTCGTCACCGGCTGCATCATCCAGCCTTCGTTGCTTAGCGGCCGATTCGCAACCCTGTCCCACAGCCCGTCCAGGATTATTGATACCTGGTATTCCGACGGAGGCATTTTGGTAAATTGACAGACCCTCTTAACAGCTCTTTTTCACATATATTATTACTAACTCTAAGTCCTAATTCTAAATAAGCTTTCTCCTTAAATAAAATCTTATTATTCTACAGTTGAAAAAATTAATTTTCTTTCTTGAATATTTTCCTGATCTTTTATAAAACTAATATTAATATTTTTATATTGAAAGACTTGGTAGTATTATTATAGTAAATAGCTAAGCTTTGGAATACCAAGTTTTGTTATTGGTAGAGTAGTATATTACCAAAATACCTCTATTAAAATATTAGGAATTAGAATCATTAGCAACTTTTATCATAAATATAATAGTATATAAATAGGGGTAAATATATTATATTAATGTTATGATAGTTAATATATATATATTATAGTAGCAAGAGCTAGAGAAGATACTATTACTATAAGCTATATTTATAGTAGTAACTTATACTAGTAGTATTTCTGACATACTCTATAACTATATAGTATTACCAGTATAGCTAGCTATATGAAATGATATAAATAAAATGAGGCTATTCAGAGCTAAAATCCATATAACTAATTAGTAAAAAGTATTATAAATATTAATAGTAGAGTAGTAGCTATCTTTATCGTAATTTATACCATATTGCTTCTATCAAATCTCTAGCGTTTAGTAGAAAAGATAGTGCCATTTATAGGCTATATTTACTAAGATCTACTCTTTAGTCAAAAACATATAGCTGGCTGGATAGAGAAAATTTTGAAATAATAATAGATTAAAATAATAGAAGACTTAAAGTTATTTGTTTTGGATATAAAGTTGTATAGAATAGAGTAGACTTTTAAGTAGTAGTTTTATAGTATTATAATATATAACAATCTTCTATTTCTTATAAGAATACTGATTACTAAATTAATCTTCATACTTCTTATTTTAAGTTTGGAGCTATTTAAAGTATAAGAGACTTTTAAGTAGTAGTATTATAAAATTATTATGTATATAAATCTTTCTATTTCATATAAGAATACTAAATACCCTTATGCCTCTTATAGCTATATATTCTTGGCTTTTATAATGATAAGTAATGCGGATTTTAGATGTTATTCCAGAGGATGAGTATTTCTGTTAAAATATAAATAATAGTCTAATAAATAGGCTATAAGGCTATTTATTAAGTATTTATCATATTAGTATTTAGTTAGTAATATAGGCAGTTAAGTCATTATTATTTTTAATTATAAGGTATTATAAGGAATAGTAGCTATTTCATTACTCTTGTTAATATAGTATATTAAGTATTAGTAAGAGGTTTATAATAATTGGATATTTTAGTTTGATTCTTAATCTCATATGCTATTACTTATATTATAATAAGACTATTAGAAAAAGTCGAGTACAACTAATTTAGCTATAGGTTTAGAGTTTTAATTTAAGATATTAAAAGGTTTGCCTAATAGGTAATCATAAAGTTATCTTCTTATCGTAAGAGCTATTATTAAAAACCTTCTTAATTATTAAGATTGGAAGACTTTAGATACTTATAGTACTATTAAGAAGTCTAATAGAGCTATTAATCTAGTTATAATGTAGTATATTTAATAAAAGCTTTAACTTATTACTCAAGAGACTTATTAGGAAAGTAATATTAGGCAAAATACTAGGAAGTAATATTAATTAAAATTAAGGCTCAAATTTATTCTATAATATCTTTTATTTCCTTATATTCTTAAAGGTCTATTTAATAATCACAGAAAGGCTAGGTATAGACTCATGAGTCTTTCTACAACAACTTAGAAAATACCTTAATTAATATATATAGATTAGCTTTAATTATAAATAGAATAGTAGAGGATATCTTAGGCTGTAGTAGTAGAAGTAGTATAGCTTTAGTTTATTAGAATTAACATGATTTTCTAAGTTATAGTTATATATAGTTATTTTAATATACTAAATCTAGTATAGCTAGTTTTTAGAATTATGAAGATAGAATACTTCTTCCTTAAATTTAAGTAAAATTATTATCACATTTACAAATAATGAATAAAAAATAATATAAAAAAGAAGTGCTTTTTTCAGTAGTGTAAGACTTTCAATTGTTATAAATGTAGTAGTGTGTATATAGAAGTATATATATTTATTAGTTTATCTAGAAGATAATATACTTATATGTAATTATGCTGTATAAGTATAAAGTAGTATTCTAGTTATTTGTTATTATTATTATTATATCATATCGCGTGTGTTATATATATAAAAATAGGGTTTATATAGCTTATATTGCTATATAGTTAGTATAGCTATATAATATATATTAGCTATATATACTAACTATTTACTTTATAGCGTATAGTAGCCTGTTATAGATAAACTAATAGTATTATATTAGTATTATTATAGTTGTAATATATATACTATAGTAGTAAAAACTATAGGAGATATTATTATTTTAGGTTATACTTATAGTAATAGTTTATAGTAGTATTATTTCGAATGACTTTCTTATATAACTATATTAATATAATTTATCTTATTTTTTCTTTCTTCTTAATCTTTTAAAGTTATTAATAAGATATTAAGTAGTATACCTAGAATCTTAAAAGTTAAATATATTTTTATATTTTATATAATAATATATTTTAAATTTATATTAATATAATATACTTATAGTTATTATAGGCTATACCTAGCTAGTTAACTCCAGCTTTACTTAAGTCTTAATAACTATACCTAAGAAGTTAAGTACTAGTAAACTACTAATAAGCTCCTAGTATTACTTTTAAATAGATTTTTCACGTTTTTCGCGAGAACTTCTCTTTTACTCCTTAGTTCTAAATAAATAGTATTTATACTCCCTATAACTAAATTATAGCTTAGGCTTAGCTTTTC
>RYZW01001562.1:6237-19514 GCA_004367215.1 Colletotrichum trifolii | reverse complement strand
TACTAATAAGCTTATAAGTTACCTAAATCAGCTACTCTCAAGCTTCCTACCCCTAGAAGGATTAACTATAAAGAAAATCAATAACTCCTAGCTAATACTACTAAAAAAGTTCAAGCAAGGGATATTATAGATTTTATAGAGAAAAGCTTAAAAGCTTATATAGCTCTCTATAGTCTCTATACTTTAAAGGCTTAAAATTACTAATATAAATATTTAAATTAAGTTTACCTAATAAGTTAGATCTTTAAATATATAAGTAAAATATTATAATATTAGTATTATTATATAAAAGAGGATATAATAGTATAAACTATAAATTTNAACCTCTATAATTACTTTAGTATTATAGATAATCTATACTTCTAAAATACTACTATAGTATACTATAAGATACTCTAGTCCCCGAGACTTAAGTACTTTACTATAAAAATAATAATTAAAATATAGTTTTAGAAATAGTAAGATACTATATATAAGGCTTAAGTAATTAATTATACTCTATCTATTACTAGAATACTATAGGTTTATAATTTTATGATTTCGTTTACCTACTCATTTATTAAAGTTTATACTTAAAGCTATATACTTATAATTCGTAGTTATTTAGACTTAATATTCCTAGATAAAGTTATCTTAGCTATTATAGAAATTATTTAGTATTTCCCCGAGTCTCTCTAATATAGTAAAATAAGCTATAGTATTTTTAATATCTTAACTAAAGCTTCTATAACTATTTTAAATACTTGAAATAATAAGAGATATTTCTAAAGCTTTAATAAACCCCTATACTTTCTGAAATATAGCTTAAATTATTCTTTAGTATACTATTATTATATATACTTTTAGTTAGCTTATAAAAATTAAGTACTAAATGTTTTAACTAAAGAAAAGATTAAGTAGTTATTAGCCTTAAATTTAGAGTTTTTGAAAAAGGTTTAGAGTTTTAGATAATAGTAATTATATAGCTAGTTTTCTAGCTAAATTAACTATAATACTATATAGTAAATATACTATAAAGAGGGGCTTTAATAATACTTTTTCTAAGACTTTTTTATTTTTAATTTAAGTATTTTAATTTATATTCTCTAAGATATAAAGTATTTTATAATACTTCGAGGAGTTCTAGTAGGAGATTATATTTAGTATAGTATAAAGCCTATATTAATCGAAAGCTATAGAGATACTAAGATATTTATTTAGATTATAGGAAGTAAAGTGGTTAAATTATATTTCTATAATATTACCTTTTATACTATTCTAGTAATAAACCTTATTTCTTTTTAGTAGTTATAAAAACAAGGCTACTAGTAGGATATTAGGCTAAACTACTTATTTTAACTATAGAGGAGTAATTATTCTAAGATTATAGCTATTAATATTTGCTATAACTAGTAAATCCTCGAATATTATATACTTCGTAAGAAATTAACTATTTTAGCTATATAAATAGTATAGTATAAGCCTTCTCCTAGATATTACTAGTATTAGTATTATACTATAAATACTATTTAAAAACCCCTAAAAAGTAATAAATAGCTCTAGTACTAATGCCTAAAGTATCCTAGTAGAGAGTTTCTAAACTACTTTATCTCTACTATATAAAGTATTTATATTATTAATAGCTATTCGAAGCATAACAGATACTAGCCTACTTAGGGGGTATATAAAATATATAATATTAGTAAAGTTAAATGAAAGATTCGCTATATAGAGTATGAGAATACTTCGTATACTACCCCCGGGGAGTATATTACTTTTGACTTTTACCCCTATTACTAGGGCTATAGTAGTTATACCTCTATTTTAATATTTACAGATTAAGCTACTAATTACTCTTAAGATTTCTATCTTATTAACTATACTAGAACTATAATTATAGAAGTATTTAAGAGTTTTATAGTACTTCTCAAGTACTAGTATAGTATTAATATTAAGGTTTTCGAATATAATAATAAAGTCCCTAGGTATAAGAAATTAAAGTTAGATTTTATTTCTCGAGGTATATACTTCAAGTTATCTATTCTATATATCTAAAGTTAAAATAAAAGTACTAAATATATTAGAGTTATTATTAAGACTTATATAAGAATTATAAAGTATAGTAGTAAACTACCCTATAATCTCTAGCCTAAAACTTTATAAGTAGTAGTATTTCTTTATAACTAAATACTATTATATTTCTTAGGCTAGTAAATACTATATAAGAAGCTTTATAAAACTACTTAAAAGGATAATACTATAAAGCTAGACTTAGCTTACCTATATACTTATAATTATAAATATTTTATTTTAACTATAGATATAAAGTTAAAATATAACTAGCTAGTATACTTCGAGGGGTATACTTTTATTAGCTTTTTAGTTAGCTATACTTTAACTAACTAGTATTAAGTATAGAACTTACTCTAAAATAAAGTTATTATAACCTATAATATTTCTTTTAACGAAATACTTTTCTTTAATAGAGATTTAATTTCTCTATAAGATAACTTTAAATAATTTAATTCTAATAAAATTACTTACTAGTTATAAAAGTAAATAACTATAGTAGAATTACTCGAAGTTAACTTAGTTACTTATTTAAGCCTAAGTAAAGAGTCTAATAAAATAGTTAATATAATAAGAAATAGTTATAATAGTTCGAGGTTTCGTATCTATATAGTAGCTACCCCTAAGTTTTATAAAATATTTAAAACTACAAAATTCATATTAATAACCCTTTTAGAATCACTTACTATATTCTTCTATAATTTAATTTATATAGATAAGACTATAAAGGGATAAAGAGTTTAGATATTAGTAGAAAAGGTCGAGTATAAGGGATAGATAAAATACTATATTATAATAGAAAGGTTTTTATTTAAAGTTACTTTTTTAGCTAGTACTTTTTAGTTATTTTAAAATATTTTAAGATATTCTTATTTATAGTTATAAAGTTATATAAATAGTTAACTAGAAAGGGTCCTAGAAATTTAACTTTTTTGAAAATTCTAAGATATAGATATTAGGACTTTCAATAACAAACTTTAACTATAAGGTAAATTAGATATTAGAGAATACTTAAAGTATAGGAGAGTAGAGGCTTTTATTCTAAGAGTTTTATAGTAGAAACTATTACTATTACTTATATCTTACTTAGTAGTACTTATTTATCTATATACTAAAGTAATAATAATAACTAAAAAGGTTTATTTTAGAAGTTATATTAAATCTTATTCCTAGAATGAGGTTAGTAGGGCTTTCATGAGAAGCTTAAAGGTTTTAGGGTATTACTAGGTTTATATTTATAAGTTTGATAAATATAGGTATCTCTTGAAAATTAAAGTTTACTTTATTATTCGTAGAGATTAATAGCTATGAGATAACTGCGAAACCTATATAGTAATTCTAGTAAATATAGTATTTTGAACTTTTATAGTAATTACTAATTACTTTAATCTCGAACTATTTTAATATAATATAATTAATATGTTTATATATATAATACTCGACGAGGTTATCTATATAGAGATATTACTAGGTTATCGAGTAAAAGGCAAGATCTATTACTTAAATAAAGTACTATATAGTTTTTAGAGATCTCCTCTCCTCTAATAATACTACTTAGAAGTAGGTTTCGAGTACTTTAGTTTTAAACTTATTATAGGAGAGCTTTATTACTAGCTTAAGGGGTATATTATCTTTTTCTTCTATATTAATAATTACGTACTCTTTTTCCCCTTGAAAGATATATCTAAAGTATTTATATTATTAGTAGATCTTTAAAAGAAATATTACTTCGAGGGAAATAAGGATTTATAGTAGTTCCTTAGTATTAAGGTTATTTGAGATTAAGTAGTATAATAGCTATGGTTTTTGTAAGTAATATATATTGAAAAGCTCCTTAAGTATCTCATGAAGTATATATAAAACGTTAAATAATTCGAAACCCCTCTGAAACCTAACGAACTCTCCTTATAGTATAATTAAGCCTCTTATATAGAGATTAAGTACTACTAATAAGATATTAGCTTTATTAATTATACTACTATTATAACGAGATTAGATATTACTTATATAATAAGCTAATTATTACGCTTTAATTAGAACTTTTTAGATAACTACTATATTAAAGCTAAATGAATAATATAATATTTTAATAAGATAGAGAATTTCTACCTCGAGTTTAGGTATAAAGTTAGTAATCTATTTAATAGTTTTGTCGTTATTATAAATACTAGCTTCGTAGATAATAGTAATAATTAAAAAAGCTCTTAAGTATATACTATATATCTCTTTAGAGGCCTAATAGTATAGCAAGCTAATAAATAAGATACTATTACTATTTTAATAATTAAAATAGAGCTTTTAGTATTATTTTAGGCTATTTAAGAAACTATTTTTGCTAGCTGTTTTATTATTATACTTTAAATAGACTTCTTAATAAATATATTTAATAAAAGTAAAACGTATAAGTCTCGCCTAGCTATCTAAATCTAGTATAATAACTAGTAGATAATATACCTAGTAATAACTAAAATAGTTTAATTATATATAAAATTAAAATATATAGATATCTATAATTACTAGTTATATTAAGAAACCTAGTAAAGATATTTTAAGATTAAATATATACTTTTAGGGGACTTTATAGTTAATAGTTTTATAAAGTTTCTTTGAAGTTATTAGTTTAATATACTTATTACTTAGATTAATATAATAAACTAGTTAAGATATTTAGAGTTATAGTAAAAGGAGGAACTTCGAGATATTAGGGGTATTAGAAACCCTATATTTAAAATACCCTATTAAATATATACTTTTAAGGGATTTTATAGCTAATAGTTTTACGAAATTTCTCTGAAATTACTAGTTTAGTACTTTTATTATTTAAATTAATATAACGGACTAGTTAAGATACCTAGAATTATAGTAAGAAGAGGAACTTCGAGATATTAGGGGTACTAGAAACCCTATACCTGAGGTACCCTTTAGTAAATAAGAGGTATTTAAACTACCTGAAAATAGTACTACTTTTCTTACTATAGAGGTAGAGGTTTAATAAGGGTAATAAGGTTATTTAGAAAGCTTCTTACGAGATATAAATAGAGTATTAATAGCGGCGTTATTCGAAAGGCTAGCTTATAAGTAATACTTTCGAGGCTAGAGGGGTATATCAGGAATAATACGTTCGAGTAGTAGAGTTTTCGCCGGAAGAACTCTCGGCTATAGTGCTATCTCTATAGGCCTCGCCCCACTTTAACCAGACGAAATAGGACTATACACGTTACACTTAACCATATTTAGTTACACATAATATACACCAGATTTTACCCCCTAATTACATACAACAATTAATATTTCAAACTTACTATTATTACCGAAACCTTAAATAATAAAACGTAACTTCTTATATACTTTATTTATATCTTTATTCTTAATCTTATTAATAATATATAATTTAAAAGACTTATAACTTTTATAGAAGATAAAGTTAAACTTAATAATCTAAATAATACTATTAGTAATAATACTCTTAATTTCTTTTTTAATAAACTCCTCAAATAATAGACCTAATATTATAATAATAGTTTTTTTATAAAAAATAAGAGAGAAAACTATATCTAACTATTCCTTAGTTATAAAGTATACTATAAAGTAAAGCTTATAATCGAATCTCTAAACTAGAATAGTAATAAACTATCTTAGAAAATCAAAAAATATCTTATAGAAGTTACTAATAACTTAGGGAAATAAGGGATTATTACTAATAGTAGTAGAGTTATTACTTTATATAATAATAATATTTTATAGTATCTTCTAAATATTCTAAAGCTTTTTAGAGATAATAATAGATAAAATCGGGATACTACTATAGAGGTATATATTTCTCAGTAATATTAGACTTCTAATAGGGGCTTTAGTATTAAGATCTAGGATATATATAAATAATTACTAGTACTTAGTAATATTACTATTAATAGCTTAAATAGGAGTATTTAGTTATCCTTGAAATATAATTTTATAGCTATTATTTAAAACTCTTAAAAACCTTAAAGGAGTTTAAGAATATATATCTTACTACGAGTAATAATAAGGTAAAATAAGTTTTACTAACTACATTTCTCTTACTATATATATAAGAAACTAAAATAAAAAAGCTATTATATACGAGATATTAAGGCTATTACGTATTACTAAAATTATATTAATGGTATATTCAGTATAAATATAGTAGATTACTTCTATTACTTTCTAAATAGTATAAATATAAATAACAATATCCAGGGAAAAAGCAGAATTGTCTATAAAACATAGATACACACCAAAAACAAGCAATATAAGCATAAGGCTATTTAGCCTAGTAGTATTGTTAATTACTTTATATACTACTTAAAAAGATAGCTCTTAAGTTACTATAAAGGTTTTATTATAATAAATCTCATATACCTAACAGAAGAAAGCATAATAATATTTAACCTTACTAATACTATTATATACTTTAATAAGTACTATTGAAACTATTACTCCTATAGCTTTTACCTCTAATCTAAATTCTTTAGATTAAAATATTATTCTTATATTAATAATAATAAAATCTAGAAAGCCCTAGTAAGAGTCAATCTAGTATACTTTAAAAACTTTCTATATTACTTTTACTAATATATTAAATAAAAATCAAGTAACATTAAACACTATAGTAATATCAATAATGTAGAATATAGGATGGCTATTAATATAGATAATATTAATAATAACTTCAAAATTAAACTTAATATCCTCTTATATAGTAAAACAAAAACGGGAAAAAGTAGTACTATATATCTAGTACTAGTAGTAGTACTATTTAAGAGCCTTAAGAGTATAGTATTTAATAGGATATCTTACTTTAGTAAAGATATTATAGAAGTATACTATAACTAAGTATCTAAATTAATAATAGAATTTCTATATCTCTAATTCTGTAAAATATATAGAAATAAATATCTTCTCCTTATTAAAAAGTATCTATAGATACCCTTATTTTCAAATAATAAGCATAATCTTTTTACCTTAGTAAAACTAGTTATATATATTATTAAATATTATACTAAAGTAATCTATATCTATAAAGTAAAATAAGAATAGGGTATCACATAGTACTATATAAAACATAATAATACTAAACAATATAGGAATATTAACTATTCCAAGTATTATTAATAGGGTAGTATTACTAAAATAGATTATAACTAGTTTACTTTATAGAAGCATAAGGGTTACAGAAAGGTTAATTATCTACTTAAAAGCTATAAACTAGGAATACTTAGTAGTTGAGAAACTAGTAATACCTAAATCTAGTAAAATCCCTTAAAGATAATAGTTAAATAATAGTCCTCAAATATAAAAGTAAATATAGGGGCTATATCTATATTCTTAGTAATCTCAGGAGCAATAGTATTCGACTTAGTAAAAGTATATAAAGCTACTTAATCTTAGAAGATTTAAGTGATTTTACCTCTATTTATAGTAGTAGGATACTCGTCGAAATACACTACAAAGAACTACTTAAAAATATTAGATATTATAGGGGTAATAAAAGCTTAATCCTCAAAATCATACTATATCTAGTACTAAGTAATAAGCTCCTTATACTTGTTATCTCTTAAAAGTACTTAGAGGTTATTATTAAAGCTATTAATACTTTTATATTTAGCAAGAAAAGTCTAGTATACTATCTACGTATATACTATTAGATTAGTAGTTGACTTATACCTATTATATAAAATATATTACTCTTCAAAAATATACTTTATTAACTAGTAACTTATTTTATGATATATATAATACTTCTTATTAGTATAAGTATATATAGAAATTAGGGCAAAGTAATATCTACTCTAAACTAATAAGGAGCAGCTAGGGGTATAGCTATAACCTTAAGTATTATTTTAAAATGTATTATATATATAATTAGTCTAAAATTACTCCTCAGGTATATTACTATTATTTCTAGTACTCTAAAAATATTACGACTTTTAGAGTATTATAGTATTACTTATAGCTAAATATAACTAATTATAGAAATTCTAGGAAATTAGTATAGGGCTAAAGAATACTAACTAGTATTCTAATATACTACGGTATATATTTATAATTTAGTTATAGAAAGCCTTATTAGTATACTAATTAGCCCTAAATATCTTTTAGAAGTTAGTAAGCTTTGTAATAAATATCTCAAATACTTCCTTTTTATTCGAACTAAAATTCTTAGTTATTATACTTTTAAGAATAGTATTTTACTAATTAGAGAAATAAATCTAGTAGATCTTATTATTTTCAAAATACTCCTTAACATATATAGCTATCTAATTAAAATTAAGGTTTTAGTTATAATATATAAAATTATTAAAGTAAAAATCGAAGGCTTAATCTTTTAGTATAATAAAGAATACTCTAGCTTATATATATTATAAGATACTAAATTTAAAATAATAATCATAAAAAATATTAACTTTAGTCTCGAGAATATTATATAAACTTCTACTATATTTTATACTTTTATTATATAACTTTATAAAGTTATAGTATCTTTAGTAAATAAGTTTTTAAATAAGAGAATAGAAGAATTATAAGAATAATATTTAGGATAGGGATATTACATATCATTATTATCTTAGTATACTTCTTACTAGTAGGGGGTTTCTATATTATTCTCCTAGTAGTAAGAATTCGCTATACTATACTACCCGGGGATTAGTAGTCCTACTAGTAGTAGTAGAAGTTATATATTATATATAAGTAGTAGAAAAAACTAAGTATCTTATATAAGTAGTTAAAGTTACTAGGTATATCATACGAAGTTTTCAGATATTAACTAAATATTAACTATAAATATTATAATTTTACTCTTAGGTTTAATAGTATAAGAAAATATCTCGATATCTTTTACCTCGAAGAAATTATTAATTTACTTAGGATAATTCTTAATATTAATCTTAAAACCTGAAATCTATTTCCTTATCTTATTAATCTTATTAAAAGTCTAGAAAATGAAATACTTATTCTAAATAAATTAGTATAGTACTAAATAGATCTTCTTTCTTAATTTATTAATTTTAATCTTATAATTAATAAGGAAATCTTAGAAATAGTAGATAATATACTTATAAATAAATTACTATATTATTACAAACTACTTATTAAAATCTATCCTGAAATAGTTAAAGAGCTTATATTTATAGATCTCTAGATATTTATATTAGGAAATATAAAATACTATAAAAATAGTAATAGCTTTAGTATCTACTTATATAAGGTTATTATAGTTAATTTTAAAAGGTTTTCTAAATAGATCTATATTAATAAACAATTCAAACTAGTCTGGGATTATATATTTACTACTTAGAATTATCTAAACTATTACCTAAACTATTAGCATACTAAAGCTTATTTTAATATTTAGATTAAAGCGTAGTTTAGATATATTAATAGGGAAATATAGAAATATTAAAAAAAAGATCATTTTCAAGAGGGGATAGGGGTTTTAAGATATTATATAAGTTTCTTAAGTATAAGAAATATAAGATACTATAAATCTTATATACTATAAATATCTAGTAGTGTTCTAAAAAGTATTATATTTACTAAATACTTTCTAATATATACTAAAAAGTATTCTTTAAGTTTATTTCTTTAGTATTTTATAGAGTAAAATTAATATATTAACTTAAAAGTATTTTACTAGGGATAAAAGTAAAAGTAATATCTATAAAGTATTTAAGTTAATACTTATAATCTTACCTTATATAAACCTTAAATAAAAGTTTATAATCACTTTTTCTCACGTGAAAACTTTGCTAATCTATAGTATAGTAGTAACGGATAAGTTAACTACTAATTAGTATTAGTTTATCTAGAAGGTAAATATATACTATATATGATCTCGTCGTATAAGTATAAAAAAGTCTAGTATTTATTATTATTATTATCACGTTTTATACTTATATATAAGTATATAAGGCTCTAGATCTATAGTATACTATAATACTCAGCTATAACTAGTGATAGGTATTACTAGGGGATAAGGGTATATAGCTATAAGTATCCTATGCCTATAGGGTATATAGATATATATGCTATATGCGTATAGAAATATATATACCTTAGGCGTTAACGTATACCTTGTGGCATAGCATTACCAACAATAATTATTAATATAAAGAAACATATACTTCTTAAACTAGTAATAAAGCTTTCTTATAGTAAATTTAAAACTAAAATACTTAAAACCTACTTCTAAGTAGTATTACTAGAAGAAAAGGGATCTCTAAAAGCTATATAATACTTTATTTAAATAGTAAATCTTACTTTTTACTTAATAACCTAATAGTATCTCTATATAAATAACCTTATTAAGTACTACGTATATAAATATATTAATTATATTATATTAAAATAGTTTAAGATTAAAGTAATTAGTAATTACTATAAAAATTCAAAATAATATACTTATTAGAATTACTATATAAATCTTATAATTATCTCATAACTATTAATCTCTATAAANATTACTATATAAATCTTATAATTATGTCATAACTATTAATCTCTATAAATAATAAAGTAAGTTTTAATTTTTAAGAAGTATTTATACTTATTAAACTTATAAGTATAAACCTAATAATACTTTAAAATCTTTAAGTTTCTTATAAAAGCCTTACTAATTTTACTCTAGGAATAAGATTTAATATAACTCTTAAGATAAGCTTTTTTAGTTATTATTATAGTTTTAATATATAAATAAATAAATACTACTAAGTAAGATATAGGTAATAATAATAGTTTCTATTATAGGATTCCTAGAATAAAAAATCCTATTCTTCTATATTTTAAATATTCTCTAATATCTAATTTACTTTATAGTTAAAATCTATTATTAAAAGTCTTAATATTTATATTTTAGAGTTTTCAAGAAAATTAAACCTCTAAAACCCTTTCTAGTTAACTATTTATATAATTCTATAATTATAAATAGGAGTATTTTAGAATATCACGAAATAACTAAAAAGTATTAACTAAAAAAATAGCTTTAAATAAAGACTTCTCTATTATAATATAGTATTTTATCTATCCCTTATACTAAACTTTTTCTAGTAATATCTAAGCTCTTTACTTTTTTATAATTTTATTTATATAAATAAGATGATAGAAAAATATAATAAGTAATTCTAGAAAGGTTATTAATATAAACTTTATAATTTTAAATACTTCATAAAGTTTAAGGGTAGTTACTATATAAATATAAAACTTCGAACTATTATAACTATTTCCTATTATATTAATTACTTTATTAAGCTTTTTACTTAAACTTAAATAAATAAGTAAGTTAGATTTAAGTAATTCTATTATAATTATTTATTTTTATAACTATTAAATAATTTTATTAGAATTAAACTATTTGAAGTTATCTTATAGAAAAGTTAAATTTCTATTAAAAAAAAATTTTATTAAAAGAGGTATTATAAGTTATATTAACTTTATTTTAGAATAAGTTCTATACTTAATACTAGTTAGTTCAAATATAGCTAACTAAAAAGCTAATAAAAGTATACCCCTTAAAGTATACTAGCTAGTTATATTTTAATTTTATATTTATAGTTAAAATAAAATTTATAGCTATAAGTATAAAAATAAGCTAAATCTAGCCTCGTAGTCTTATCTTTTTAAGTAGTTTTATAAAACCTCTTATATAGTATTCGCTAACCTAAAAAGTATAATAGTATTTAGTTATAAAGAAATATAACTACTTATAAAGCTTTAAGGTAAAAATTATAAAATAGGTTACTACTATACTTTATAGCTTTTACATAAGTCTTAATAACTACTCTAATATATTTAATACTCCTATTGTAGCTTTAAATATATAAAATAAATAACTTGAGGTATATACCTCAAGAAGTAATGTCTAACTTTAATTTCCTATACCTAGGGATTTTATTATTATACTTAAAAACCTTAATATTAGTACTATACTAGTACTTGAAAAGTACTATAAAACTCTTAAATATTCCTATTGTTATAGCTTTAGTACGATTTATAAGATAAAAATCCTAACAATAATTAGTAGCTTAATCTATAAGTATTAAAATAGAAATCTAGCTACTATAATCCTAGTAATATAGGTAAAAGTTAAAAGTAATATACTTTTTAGGGGTAATATATAAAGTACTCTTTTACTTTATATAGTAAATCTTTTATTTAGCTTTACTAATATTATATACTTTATATATTTCCTAAGTAAACTAGTATTTATTATATTTTAAATAGCTATTAATAATCTAAATACCTTATATAGTAAAAATAAAATAGTTTAGAAGCTTTCTACTAGGATACTTTAGATATTAATACTAGAACTATTTATTACTTTTTAGGGGTTTTTAAATAATATCTATAGTATAATACTAGTATTAGTAATACCTAGGAGAAAGTCAATACTATACTATTTATATAGCTAAAATAGTTAATCTCTTATAAAATATATAATATTTAAAGACTTATTAATTATATCAAATATTAATTAGTATAATCTCTAAATAATTACTCTTCTATAATTAAGATAAGTAATTTAGCCTAATATCCTACTAGTAGTTTTATTTTTATAACTACTAAAAAGAGATAAGGTTTATTACTAGAGTAATATAAAAAGTAATATTATAGAAATATAACTTAATTTCTTTTTTTTATAGTCTAAATAAAAACCTTAGTATTCCTATAGCTTTTAATTAGTATAAACTTTATACTATACTAAATATAGTTTCTAACTAGAACTTTTTAAAATATTATAAAATATTCTATATCTTAGGAAATATAAACTAAAATGCCTAAATTGAAAATAAAAAAGTCTTAGAAAAAGTATTACTAAAGCTTTTCCTTATAATATACTTATTATATTATATTATAGCTAATTTAGCTAGAAAACTAGCTATATAATTACTATTATTTAAAACTCTAAACTTTTTGTAAAAAAAAACTAAATCTAAAACTAATAACTACTTAATCTTCTCTTTAGTTAAAATATTTAATACTTAACTTTTATAAGCTAACTAAAAATATATATAGTAATAATATACTAAAGAGTAGTTTAAGTTATATTTTAGAAAGTATAGAAATTTATTAAAACTCTAGAAATATCTCTTATTATTTTAAATATTCGAACTAAGTATAAAGGTTTCTATTAAGATATTAAAAATACTATAGCTTATTTTACTATACTAGAAAAACTTAGAGAAATATTAAATAGTTTCTATAATAACTAA
>RYZW01001561.1:0-19514 GCA_004367215.1 Colletotrichum trifolii | reverse complement strand
ATACTAATACTATAATACTTTACCTACATACCTAAAAATCTAACTTATTAAATAAGTTTAATTTAAATATTTATATTAGTAATTTTAAATTTTCAAAATATAGAAATTAAAGAAAGCTATATAAGTTTTTAAGTCTTTCTCTATAAGATTTATAATATTCCTTATATAAACCTCTTTAGTAATATTAACTAGGAATTATTAATCTTCTTTATAATTAATTTTTCTAAGTATAAAGTTCTTAAAAATAGCTATTTTAAGTATTTTATAAACTTATTAATACTATTTAACCTTTAGAAAGTTACTTAAAAACAACTCTCGAGGAAGTTTTAGATAGAAGTTTTAATAAATAATTACTTTAGAGTTAAAATACTCCTATAGATTTTAAACTTTAACTTCTACCTAAAAAGTATTATACTAAGTAAGCTACTATTTAGCTTTTTTAAGAACTAAAAAAAAGTATTTTTAATAGATATCTTAATAGTTGAAATATATAATAAATATGTTTTAGCCTAGTAGCTTCTTGGTATTATAAGACTCTTAAATTTTACATGTAATTAGGGGGTAAAATCTAGTATATATTATATATAACTAAACATAGCTAAGTATACTACGTAAAGCTTTATTTTAAGTAGTTTAAGTAAAACGAAGCTTATAGAGATAGTGCTGCGGCTAAGGTTTCTTCCGGCGAAAACTCTACTACTTAAGCGTATTATTCCTAATACTTACTATTAGTAATTACGAGAATAAAAAAGTTCTTTTTATAAATATATTAATCCATAAAAGTCTTCTTATATATATATTATTATATAAAACCTTCCTATATATATATTAATATATAAAGCTCTTATTAATATATTAAACTAATAATACTTCCTACCTATCGGCGAAACCTTAGTATATCAACTAAAAGTCTTTAAGCTAAGCTAGGATATCTAACCCTTTTAGTATATTAACTAGATATCTTTAGGTTTAGCTAAAGTATTTAAGTTTCTCCTATATATAGTAAAGCTTCCCGTAAAATATCTTACTACTTAATTAAGTATATAAGGTTTCTCGTAACTAATTAAGCTACTAAGATATTAGTATATATTTACTAGTAAATTACTTATTTTCCAGGGTTTCTTATTTATATAGTATAGTTTTAGGTTTAGTATAGTTCTAGGGACTTTTTAGTAAGTTTTCAGCAGTAAGGTATTTATAATAAACTTTCATAAGGTAGCCTAGTTTCTAGTAAAATGTATAGAACTCGTTATAGTAATAAGTAGCTATAGTATAGTTTAACTTATTATATATTTTATAGACAAAATACTCCTTAAAGTGTAATTCTTTTACTACGGAGTTTTCTAGAGTATTAGTCTCCCTATAACATTTAAGTATTAACCGCTTAGTAGTAGTATTCCTAATACTACTAATTAATATTTCCTAGGAATCCTAAAAGGTTTCCTAGAAGTATTTAGCTACGAAAGCTACTATTTTAGGTTACTAGTTATTAAACTTCTAATATTATAAATACCTCTATGATCTTACTTCTAAGTAGAAGAAGAAAATAAAAATATATAGTTTTAAAGCTTCTATATTAAAATTATTTAAGGTTTTATGAATAGCTAACTATTTAGCGTAAAGCTTTAGTAAAGACTAGCTTTTATACTAAAGTATATAAAGCATACCATAAAAGTATAATTCTTATAAAATCAGGTTAGTTAATAAATAGTAAATAAATACTATAAAGTTAGCTTATATAAGGTTTAGTAATAATATATTATGGTAGTTATACTACTAGGTTTATGAGCTATATACTAATTTAGTTATTACTTACTAGATCTTATATATTATAGACGTTTCTAGGTATAGAAAATAGTTATCTTGAATCGCTATTAATTTATCTTCAATTTCGTATAAAGTAGTATGTTATAAAGGAAGTTCTATAGGTAACTAGAGGTTTTAAGTAATCCGTATAATTAATAGTTTCGGAAATTAATATTATAGGGGTTACTATAGGTTCGCTACTGTATAACTAAGCTAATACTGTCTCTATAAAAGAGGATTATTATTCGAAGAAGTATATAAATACTACTATAGTTACTATTTTATGTTCGAGTAATATAGTTATTATATATTTACCTGTAGCACTAGGTTTAGTAGCTATGATTTCGGGTATAATTATTATCTCTAGTACTAGTACTATATATTCGCTAGTTATTCGTCAAAATCAAGCTATTATTAAAAACTCCTAGGTATACCCCTCTAAAAAATAAAAGTTAAAGAATTGATAAGGTTTATAGTAAAAGAAAGATTAATAGTAAAAGGTAAATCTCTACAAGTTATAACGCTTCAACTTAGTAGGCTAATTGGTAGTAGTTATAAGACACTTTTTATTCTATAATAACCTCAAGCTACTATTTTACATAATCTATATCTAGTACTAGCTATCCTAGTTCTCTATACAAGCTATAAGGTATATCTTTATAAGAAACTATTCTAATAAAAAGCTATATATGAAAGGTCTTATTAGTCTTTTATATATTTAGTTTTCTATTTAATAGATAGGTTTATATAGTATTTCGTTAGGAGTTCTTATAATAGAGAAAGTTCTAGTTATATATCATAGTATATATATATGTTTCTATAAGTAAAAGTAGTTAAAGAAACTTAGTAGTATAACTATTAGTTCTAATTTAACTTTAATCTAGAAATACATAAGAACTAAAAAGTAATAGAATAGATATAAAGTATATAGATTTCCTACTATGATTATATAACAAAAACGCCTTATTAAAACTAAAGCTTAATATATATAGCTAAGGTTTTCTATTAAAATTATAAAGTTAAATTCTTTTGTGACTTTTTTGAAAACAGAATTAAAGAGAATACTTACTTTGAAATATAAAAGCTAGATATTCTGTACTACATTATTCCTTTATACTTTAAATTAGAAAACTAAAGTGTCCTTTAAACTTATGTAATTACTTGTAAAAAGAATGTTTTAAACTGAAATATAGAAATATCTTGGTATAACTATTTTAAATTAAACTCTTTATATATTAGACTAGACCTATATAGAATCACTCTAATAACTATAGTTCATAGATCGCCTATAAATATTTAAATAAGAATTGTATAGTTATCTTATTAATTATTGTATTCGATTCATAATATTAGAGACTAGGTATTCATTGAATAGCACTCTAATAGTGATATACTTCTATGATATTAGTTACTACATATTTGAAAATATTATAATAATATGATTATAAAGGTTCCTGAAGTTATCTAATTATATGGAAAGAGTATACATTTACATGAATACTATCTATATATTTATTATACTTAATTGATATACTAAAGGTACTTACTAATACAACTTAAGTTAGTCTTATTATAATAATATAGAACTCATAAGTTAACATATTTTAATAATAGATATTCTTGATATCAATAATCTGAAGTTTACCTTTAATAGTAAATGAAGCTTAGTTAATAGAAAAATTAAAGTTATGAATGTTATGTTTAGAATAAGTATCTAAATAGAATACTTTTATTAGAAATTTATTATAAGCGATAAATACGTAATACTTTAATAGAATTATAATAGATTTGAAACGTTTATACCCCAAGTAAAATTTCTTTTCCAGTTTCCAGGAGTAATAGCTATATAGAAATTTAATAGTGATATCTTATATAAGCTTCAAGGTTTAATTCTATAATACTTTTAGTCAATAGTAAATGGAAAGCTTGAGATATTTTGATTGTATATAATATATAAATCGAAATATATAAAAGTATATTATTACTAGTTGTCAAAAGTATTAATGTAAGGCAAATATGCTAACTTATATAGCTATAAAGATTAATTAGAAGCTAGTAATAGTAATTAGTAAAAGGGTAAGAAAGATAAGATTATTTTTCAAAAAGTGATACATCTACTAATATTCATAGTAGAAAGCAAGCTATTAGCCTTTCTTACTATATAGATAGAAAATAAAGCTCTAATTTATCATTATTATTATTATTATTATTATTATTATTAATAAACTTTTTAAAAACTAAAGTAACTTCTTTAGAACTTTTAATTCTTAATAGTTTTCCCTAGATNACTACTTAAGGTTTCTTCTATTTAAATAGTTCTTTAATACTAGTAGTATCTATAGGGTTTATAAGGTAAAAGCTAACTACTAGGTATAGCTTCTTTTATAGGGCTCCTGAGAAGTATTTGGTTTTGAATAGATTAGAGACTTTTAATACAACTATATTATTATTAATATTATTATTATTATTATTATCATTATTATTATTATTATTATTATTATTATTATTAGAAAAACTAAAACTTTAGTTTCTACTGTAACTCTTGATAGATATATTATCTCCTGAGTAATTACTTCAGCTTTTCTATATTCTTACTAAGTATTATAACTAGTTTATAGTCTATAGAGATTATCTTATTACAGTTATACTTAATGGATTTACTTTATATAAACGTTTCTAATGATAATGATTAATATCTCTTTTTACAGTAATCTTATATTTCTATAGTTTTTAAGCTTTAGAGTAATATATGAGTTAAATATCTTAATCCTACTATTATATATAATTAGAAGGTAAAGTCTAGTATATATTATATATAATTAAATATAGTCACATATACTATATAAAGTTCTATTTTAAGTAGTTCAAATAAAGTATAATTTATAGAAATAATACTAGTATCCGAGGTTTACCTAGTGTAAATTCTACTTCTACATTATATTATTCCTAATATACCACTCTAACTTTGAAAGCTTTACTTATAAACTAGCGTTTCTGATTAATACTAGTTAAACTTTCTATTTATATCTTATAAAAAGCTTTTTTATAACCCTTTTACTTTTATTAAACTTCTATTTCTTTAATAGGAAGAATAGTACTATTTTAGGCTATTTAGGTATTTCTTATTAGCTAGGAAATATTCTAGGTATCTCTATATTTCTAGTACTCCTAACTTTTTAAAGTTCTTCTTCTTACTCTAATTTTAAATAATTAAACTAGTCTATTATATTGATCTAAATTATAGAAATAGTAAACTAGTAATTCTAGAGAAACTTTATAAAGCTATTAATTATTAAGTCTTCCGAAAATATATGTTTGATCTTAAAGTACTTCTTTTAAACTTTGTATTCTAGCTAGTAGTTATAGATATCTATATATTATAACTTTATATATAGTTATATTCTTTTAGTAATTATAAAGTACATTTTTCACTAGGTATTATACCAGATTTAGATAATTAGGTAAAGTCTATATCTTTTAGTTTTACTAAATAGATTTATCATAAGGTTCTTTCCGAATATAATAAAAAAGAAGTTAGTAAAAATAGCTTCTTAAGTTGTTTAAGATAATACTTAAAGCTTTATTTTAGTTATTGAAAAAGTAATTATATCTTATCTATTAACTTACTATACTATTAAATTTCTGAAGGAATATATAATATTTACTAGACAACTTTTTTAATTATTATTATTATCTATAAAACTAGTATTTATAGTAATAATAAAGTTATTAATTAGATTACTAGCTTTATAACTAAACTTGAAATAGAAGCTTTTTATTTCGCTAAAATATTATATTATTTATTTTGCTTCTATATAGTAGTTATCTAAAAGGTTAGACTTAAAATATAGTACTTAGTTTACTATATAAGTAATATCTAGTCTTATCATAACTATAGTATAATTAATTTGGTTACTTTTACTTTATACTTAGAATAGTATCTAAGCTCTTTACCCTATATATAGATTTAACTATAAATATTACCCGATAATAGTAATTTGGTTACTTTTACTCTATACCTAGAATAGTATCTAAGCTCTTTACCCTATATATAGATTTAACTATAAATTTTACCCGATAATAGTATTCATACTAATACTAGCTAATAATTAGTTAAAATAGTAATAAAAGTACTTATTACTATAGATAGTTATACCCCTAGTTTCGATATTTAACCTTATAGAAGTAAAAGACTTTATAGTAATAATTAGGGGGAACTATATCGAGACTAGCTAAAGCTTAATATATATAGCGTAAAATAATTACTAAAATAATAAAATTAAAAACCTTTTTAAATTTCTTAAAAATAGAATAAAATAAAGTACTTATCTTAAAATATAAAAGCTAGGTATTCTATAATCTATTACTCTTCTATAACTTTTAGGATAGAACTAAAATCTCCTTAAAGCCTTTATAGCTACCTATAAAAAGATAATTATAAGATAAATATAAAGATATCTAGTCCTGCTTAATATAGTGGTTTAACGTCTAGCTAGCTTTTACCGTTTTACGGCAAAAGTAATAGGTTCGAATCCTGTAGTGGGTAACCGCGACTAGTAGCTATATGCTTTCTAATTACATAAACTAAGTATAGTAACTACTACTAGTTAGCAGCTCTTACTAATAGTTATTAATAGCTAGTAACTATTAATAACTAGTAATAGGTATTACTAGCTAGCTAGCATTAGTATTACGTGACTTACTATAATCCTTAAAGACTAATTATAATAGATATAGGCCTATACTTTCCTTTTATATACTTTCTATATTTATTAGCTATTATATTAACTAACCATATCTTGCTACCTAAAATCTTCCCTATATAATAGTTCCTTAGAACTAGTAGTATCTAGTAGGTAAATAAGGTAAGAGCTGATAACTAGGTATAACTACCTTTAAAGGGTCCCGGAGAAGTATATAACTTTAAATAGATCAGAGACTTTCAATACAACTACATATAGAGATATCTAGCTATAACTATTATAACTAAAGCTATTAGTATATTAGACTAGGTTTTAATAAAATTATTCTAAATACTACGATTAAGAAGTAACTTGTAAATATTAAAAAGAAAATTATCTAGCTATCCTATAAACTACTATATTAAGCTAATAATATTCGTAACTAAGTATTAATTAGATAATACCCTAATATTATTACTGTACTATAATATTAGTTACTAGATACCTTAGAATATCATAATACTACAATTACAAAAGTTTTAAAAGCTATCTAATTATACTAAACATATCCGTATCTATATGAATATTATTTATATATTAGCCGTACTCAATTAATATATCAAAGTTATTTACTAATAAAAACAAGCTAAGTCCTACTTTACTTATATAGAAATTATAAGTTAACTTATATTAGTAATAGAGAACTTTTATATTAATAGCGTAAAATCTTATCTTAGGAATAAGTAGAACTTAGGTAACAAAAACATTAAAATCACGGATATTAAGGTTATAATAAATATTCGAATAGAGTATTTATAGTTAGTAGTAATTAAATATCTCGAGATATTCAAATTATATATAGCTATAAAGGTATAAAGGTATAAAGGTATAAGGTTATCGCGGAAAGAGTTATTAGTTATTTATTATTAAAAAGGTGAGTTATTAGTTATTTATTATCGAAAAGGTTAATACGGGGCGGGTATACTAGCTACTATAGCTGCGAGGGGTTTAGCCCTAGATTAACTAGGAACTAGCTATAATAGTTAGCGGGGGGAGGTAAGAAAGCTAAAATTATACTTCAGGGAGTAATATATCTACTAATAATCACAATAGAAAGCAAGCTATTAGCCCCTCTTATAGTATAATGAATGAAATTAATATTCTATTAGTAATATTTGATTTTCATATAACAAACTTAATTATACTATAGTAAGAGTTTTTGAGCTTTTTGAGAAATGTCAAATTACTTACTATATTATATATACTTTATAAAATACTTAAAAAGCTTTTTAATATATCACTAATAAAGACTATAGCTATTATATTACTTAATTTTAAATAACCTTAATACTAAGAAAGTATTATAAGTCTTTATTTCTTTTAAAATAGTATTTCTATTAGAGGTCTACTGATAATATAAGTAACTTAGAAGTATTTTTTAAAGAGAAAGAGAATATATAGTTATTAATCTAGAAGAAAACGATAATGCGCCCTTTAAACTAGTAATATAGCTTTTCTATAGTAGGTTTAAAATTAAAGTACTTGAAACCTATTTCTAAGTAATATTATTAGAAGAGAAGAGATTTCTAAAAACTATATAATACTTTATTAGAATAATAGATTTTACTAAGTATTTAATAACCTAGGAACATTTCTATATAAATAACCTTATTGAGTATTGTATATATAAAAGTATTAGCTATATTATATTAGAGTAACTTGAGATTAAAATAGTTAGTAATTACTATAGAAATTCGAAGAAATATACTTATTAGAGTAATTATATAGGTTTCATAGCTATTTTATAGTTATCAATCTTTGTAGATAACTAGGTAAGTTTTAGCTTTTAAGAAGTACTTCTATTTATTAAATTTATAAGTATAAACTTAGTTATATTTTAAATCTTTCGAATTTCTTACAAAACCTTTACTAACTTTACTCTAAAACTGTAATTTAGAATAATTCCTGAAATAAGTTTACTTAGCTATTATTATAGCTTTAATATATAAATAAACAAATACTACTAAATAATATATAAATATTAATAATACTTTCTTTTATAACATTCTTAGAATAAAAACTTCTATTTGTCTATATTATAAGTATTCTCTAATATCTAATTCACTTAATAGCTAAAGTCTATTATTAGAAGTGATAATATCTATACTCTAGAATTTTTAAGAAAGTTAAACTTCTAAAACCTTTTCTAGTTAGTTATTTATACTATTCTATAACTATAAATAAAAATATCTTAGAATACTTTAAAATACCTAAAAAGTACTAGCTAAAACATAGCTTTAAATAGAAATCTCCTAACTACTCTAGTATAGTACTTTATTTATCCTTTATACTTAACTTTCTCTAGGGATACCTAAAGTTTTTGCCCCTTTATAGTTTTATCTATATTAATAAGATTATAGAAGAATATAATAAGTAACTCTAGAAAGGTTATATAAGAATAGGTATAGTACTAAAGCTACTATATAACTCTACTAGCTTATATAAAGCCTAACTATCCCATTTATATATATTTAAGTACTTTATTCTAGTTTAAATAAAATATACTTTTTAATAACCTACTTCTAAGCTATATACAATGTTCTCTATTTATTAGAGCTATAAACCTAGTAATATTCAATTATTTATAAACTACTTATAATTAAATCATATAGAAGAAATTCTTTTTAATCTATCTTATTAATTCTTTGATAGATTACTTAAAAATAGTATATTTAACTACTAATAGCTTTAATATAACAATAAAGCTATCTAATAATTCCAATTTTAACTACAAATTTTCTATATTATAATTCTATATAACTAGCTAAGATATCTAGAAATATATTAATCTAGATATCTTACCTATTTTTAACGTTTCAAAATTAATTAATCTATTTAGCTTTAATAAATAGCTTAACTAAGAGAAAACTACTCAGTAGAAGATTATAACTACGAAGCTCTATACTCCTAAGACTAAAGAGATTCTTAACTACTATATAATAAATCTTAAATTCTAAATAGTTTAAAAATCTAATTATAAAGAAATAAAGAGATATTATAATATAATTTAAATATCAGTTAATACTATTATTAATAATAAGTTTCCAATACTTACTTAAATGAAACTCCTTAATATTTATAATATATATTTTCAAATTCCTTTAAGTGTTCTAATATATTAATATATTTAGAATAATTTAAATATATAATAATAAATTAGAATCAAATATAAGGAATTCCTCGAGAAAAGTAATTCAAATATCTCTAATCTAGTATATAAGCTAGTAATAGTATACTTTATGAATTTATAGTTTTCTAGAAAATATAAATAACTCTTATGTATACTATTTACTTCTAAGTAAGTATATACTAGATCCCCAAAGTCTAGGGAACTTTTATAATTAAAAACTAATTTCAAATATTTACTTAAAATATTTGACCTAGTTAAGCTATAACTTAGTATTCAAATATTATTAAGAGAGAAACTCTTAACTTTAAAATTAAAAATCTAGCTAAAGATAGAGAAATCTTCTTAGCTCTTTCTCACGCGAATAAAAGTTCAATGAAGAACTATAGCAAATTACTATTTATATTAACTATTCTTATAAAAGGATTAGATATATCTTAATCTAAACTATAATACTTATATGATTTTAAAAACTATTTACATTTTCTAGAAACCTATAAGTATATTATGTATACTATTACTAGCTTATATACTAGATTCTTTAATATTCAGAAAATAGTTACTTTTTAAAACAATATTATAAATAAATACAATAACTCTAAATCTTATATTCTATACTAGAAACTAGCTAAAAAGGGATCGTTAAATTCTAAAACATATACTAATAAAACCAAAGAAGTATTTTTAAGTACTTTAAAAGCTAAAATAATTCTTTTAAGTCGTAAATCTAGTAATAACTATTACTTTTCTAACTTAACCTATATAAATATTCATCCTATTCTCCTCAGAAGACTAACTATAATCCCCCTAGAAATGCTCTTAAATATTTAAAAACCTTATATACTTTCAAAAAGTATAATCTTTCATAATTATAAAGTAATTTACATTATTAATTTAATAAACCTCCTAAAAAAGAATTTTTTAAATCAAATAAAAGAAAAGATTTAGTTTAATATATTCTAGCCAATTTTCCTATAATTAAATAAAGTAAGAAAGTTATGAAGAAAATCCTTAATAGTCTAAATAAGGAGAATATACTAGATTTATATTAGTAACACTATATTACGAGGCATATATTAACACCTAAGGCGTATATACCTCTATACGCATTCAGTATATATATCTATATACCCTATAGGAATAGGGTATATGTAGCTGTATACCCTTATGCCCTACTAGTAATACCCGTTACTAGCTATAGCCGAGTACTATAGTAGTAGTAAATAACTACTATACTATAGATCTAAAGGTTTATATACCTATGTATATATATATAATATAATAATAATAATAACGAATACTAAAACCTTTTTATACCTATATAATAAGATTATACATAGTATATATTACTTTCTAGATAAACTAATACTAATTAGTAGTTAATTTATCTATTACTACTATACTATAGATTAGTAAGGCTTTCATATAAGAAGAAGTAATTATAAACCTTTACTTAAGGTTTATATAAGACGAGAGATTACAAATATGAATATAGATATTTTATAAATATTACTTTACCCTTATTCCTAGCGGAGTACTTCTGTGAACCCTATAAAGGAAGCTATACCTAGTACTTTTAAACCTTATAGATACTACTAGTTCTGAAGAACTATTTAAATAGAGAAAACTTTAAGTAGTAAATATAGTTAATCAATATAATAAGTAATAAATAGGGAAAGTATAAGCCTATCCATTATCGTTACTCTTTAAAGATTATAGTTATATAATACTAATACTAGCTAGTTAGTAGTAACTAATATTAGCTACTAATAATTACTAGCTATTAATAACTAATAGTAGGTACTAATAGCTAGTAGTATTTATTATAATTAGTTTATATAATTAGAAAGTATATAGCTACTAGTTACGCTTACCTGCTATAGGATTCGAACCTACTATTCTTACCGTGATAGTAAGAGCTAGCTAGATATTAATCTACTATATTAAGCGGGAAATAGTAATAAGAATAGTAATAATAATAATAATAAATAATCTAACACTTTTCTAGTTCTCTTTTTTTCTCCCTTTTAATATTTTATACATATTTCTCTTTTTAGGGATAAATTATTATCTTTACTATATGTTTTCATTTAGCCTTCAGGCTAATATAAGCTTCTTAGCTTTATTATTAATAAGTCATATCTATTATTCTTTTTGTAATCCCCTAGTAGTACTTAGGAGACTTTCTTTATACTTTAACTTTAATTCTAATAATATACTTTACTAAAACTCTTACGGATTTTCGTCTATTATATACTTTTTCTATTTTCCTTCAAGCTAATAGTTCCCTTATATGTTTTTATAATTTACTATATAATTAACTTAATAGATATTATCCCCTAAGCTTTTAATAGAAATTATTTAAAGCTTTAGTAGATTATGTTTATATTTCTGTAATTATGATAAAGAAAAGATATTAGAAATCTTATATTTCTTATTTAAATTAAACTTAAATACCGAACTCTTATTAACTACTTATATTACTCTAAAATACTCTAAGTATTTATTAAATAAGCCTTTAGCTAGTTATTTTTACTAAATAGTTTTTATAGATAGTAGTATATAATTACTAACTTTAAAATCTAATTACTTTTCTTCTATTATATCAGTTTATATAACCTTTATTTACTTTCTCTAGTCAAGTTTTTAGTTACTATTAATATAATTTCAAATGTTTTATTTTTTCCTCTATTATAAAAATAGTTCCAAGTTTTATGTTTTTAGGAGAACTATTATAAAGTTCTTTTAATAAGTAACTTATTAGAATATCTACTAGTATAACTTAAGTAGTACTATAGATTAAAGTGTTATAAATAAATTTAATTATAAGTAACTACTTTGCTTAATTATCTTAGTTAAAGTTAACTATTATTCTTAGGGAATATTTTACATTTTAGTTTTACTATTCTATTTGACTATTAGTCTATAAATAATATACTATATTTAGTTTCCTCTTAATAGTTAGTAAATAAATACCTAGAACCTAAAACCTATTTATAAATAATAAACTTCTATTAGATATAATAATCTAAGGAACTCCATACATAAAGAGAATATTATTTACTAGTAAAACTACTAGTTTATCTATTATTGGGGATTTTCTTATTAGTAAATAGAATATATATTTTATGAATTAATATATTATTACTAGTATATGATTATAGATTTTCCTTACAAATCTAATTTATTTAAATAATTTAACAATAAAGTCTATACTAATATATAAGTATAGGTTCATAAGTATTAGTAGAAGTATCAATTTACTATATAAGAAATAGTATCGAGGTTTTAATTACTAGTATATAACATATTATAATATATATTCTTTAAGATTTAATCTATTAATTTCTACTAGTATATTTAGCCTAACTTCTTAAGTATTTCAATAATACTCAAATAGTCCTTTAAAGGCTTATTATAGAATACTATTGATAAGTTAATTTAAAGTTAATATCTATTTAAGATAACTAGTTTACCCTACAATCTTATTCTTCTTTCTCTATTAATAAACTAACTTTTACTTTTCTAATATAACTTTTCCTTTCCCCTAAAAATAACTTTTTTCTATACTTCTTAGATCTCTTCTTCTAATATCCCTTATAATTTCTCTATAATAATATCTTCTAAATTTATTTATAGCTTTTAGCTTTAGAGGGATACTACTACTAGTTTATCTGAAAATTAATTTAGGAAATTGTCTAGAATCCTACTCCTAATTCTTTAAATTCCTTTCTTTATAAGCTATAAATCTAGTTCTTTTAATAAACTATCTATTAAGTTTTATTTCTTTAATAAGTAAATAATTATATAATATAGTTGTATTGAAGGTCTCTGATCTATTTCAAATTACGTACCTCTTAGGAACCTTATAAAGGAAACTATATCTAGTTATTAGCTTTTACTTTATAAACCTTAGAGATACTACTAGTACTAAAGAACTATTTAAATAGAGAAAACCTTAAATAGTAAGATATACTTAGTTAACTCGATAGCTAATAAATATAGAAAGTATATCTTAAGGGGAAAATATATTATATATAAAAAAAGTATAGGTTTATATATATTCTAATTACTTATTATAGAATCGTAATTATATAATACTAATATTAGCTAGCTAGTAATACCTATTACTAGCTATTAATAGTTACTAGTTATTAATAGTTAGTAGTAAGTACTAATAACTAGTAGTAGTTACTATATAGTTTATATAACTAGAAAGTATATAGCTACTAGTCGCGTTTGCCTGCCGCAGGATTCGAACTTATTACTCTTATTATAAAACGGTAAAAGCTAGCTAGATAATAAACTACTATATTAAGTAAGTATAATTAATAATATAATTAAATAATAACATATTTTAAAAGAGTTTTACTAACTAGCTATTAAGTTAAGGTTTTACTACTAAATACTAGTAGTTTAGATAATTAGTAATGAAAGTAATTTTATATTATACATATACAAAATAATACCTCTATATAAATACTATTTCGTGAAGAGCTAGTAGTTCAGTTTTTTGTATATTATATTTTAATCCTACCTTTCTTAATTTCTTCGAAAACTAAACTAGTAATTACTATTACTTTTTTTCTACTTAAATAACTACTATTCTTAAAGTAAAATTAGAAGTATATACTTTTATATAGATTAGAAGAGTTATGTTAAAGTACTATAAAATTAGTATATAAATAAATTTGTCTTATAGATCTTTAAAAGCTTTAATTACCCTAGAAGGTATTATATTTCCCCCTTTTCCCTTTTTAATTAACTAATTAGTAAGTCTAGTATATATTTGAGAATAGCTATGAATAAAACTCTCATAGAATCCTATGAATCCTAAGAAATTCTAGATTTTTCTAATACTAGTAAATAATAGTTATTTTTTAATTACTAATATCTTCTCCCTTTTTATAGTAATAATTTAAAGAGAAATAATAAAGCCTAAAGACTTAATTATTTATATATAAAACCTATACTTTTCTAAGTTAGTATATAGCTTTACTATTTATAACTAGTTAAATTCCTCTTTTACTATTTCTATATAGATTCTTTTAGTTTTAGTGAATATTAGAATATTATTTAAATAAATAATATATATAATATTTATAAAACCTATTAAAATATGATTAATATATACTTAGAGAATTACTAAAGTATTTACGAATCTAAAATATATTATATAATATTCAAAATACCTATAGTATATTCAAAATACTATTTTCTACTCATTTTCTTACTATATATAAACCTAGTAATATATATCTTTTAGATCTAGTTTAGTAAAGTATAGAACTCTTCCTAGATAATCTAAAATCTTACTAATAAGTAGTAGTAGTATATAGTTCTTAATAGTAATATTACTTAGTTCTCTATAATCTATATATAACTTTAACTTATTTCTTTTCTTAAAACTAAATAGGATTAATACCTCTATAAAACTCCTCAATACCTTAATTTATCTTTTCTCTTATATAAACATAAAATATTATTATAATGTCTCTAACTTTCTTTCTATAAATAAATAGATAAAGCTTTATAAAGGCTCCTTACTTCTTTCTAGTTCTGTTATATATATAAGTATTTTCTTCTATAAAGATGCTCGTCTTCTTTATATTAGAAATATAAGCTTATTCTTAGTATTCTAATCATCATTAATTAATATCCTCTTTTGTTTTATTTAGATTTTATCCAAATTATTACTACGTAGCCTACTCCTCCCCTCCTAGTAATACTAATATAAAAGAGATTATTAATATATACTTAAATTACCTCTTAGTTGTATTAATTACCCTAACTTTATATACTAATTCAAGGTTAGTAATAGCTAAAGAACAAGTCTAACCTAGAGGTTTCTACTTAAGATTAAACTTTACTTCTTTCTCCTAAAAGATCTTTAGGATTATATTATATTTACTAGTATTACTTATTTAGAATATATATAACTTTATCTATATTATACTAAGACTATCTATAATTTTTATAACTATAATCTATATTCTATATATAAATACTATTCCTCCCTAGAAACCCAATATATTTAATCCTAAACTAGTTTTACTTAACTTAATATTACATAATTCTTTCTAACCTCAAATATTCTTCTTAACCCCTAAATTAATAATTACTTTTTCTTTTTTCTAGTTTCTCTTTATATAAACTAATGGTTCTGCTTTTAAATATTAATAAAACCCTAAAACCTATAAAATATAAATGCTATTAACTCTTATTCCCATAGGATAATAATTTATTCTAGTATACCTAGGTTTCTTATAGAAATAATAAGTATCTTTACTATACTAGTAAAATACATAGTTTATACTTCTATAATTATAATATTTAAGTAGCTTGTAAGGAATAGTTGTTTAAAATTATCAAGTCCTTTCTATCTTAATTTGTAGTAAACGAATAACTATAAAGGATAATTTCCTTAACTAATCTTCTCTAGTTATTTCTTAAATTAGGATATCTTTCTATATAACTAATAATATATAGTTTCTTTATTCTAGAGTTTTAAAAGTAGATTCTGCTATAGTAAACCTATTTAAAGATTATTTAACTATCTCTACCTATTTAGCTATTTAGTTTAGTTGTTAATATATAATTAGTAAGCCCCTAGTTATAATTACATATCTTAACTCAAATAATAAATAGTTAATAGTATTAATAACTTAAACTTTCTCTAACTAAATATTGAATAACTCTATTTTAATAATTTTATATATATTAACAAATTACTAATCAAAGGTTAGCTTTTTAGCGAATTATATCTAATTTAACTACTATTATAATAACCTAAATATTATTATTATCTATACTAAACCTTAACTCCTCTTCTTTTACTACTTAAGTAATTTATTCTATCTTATTATTATATATAATAGTAATATACTTAATCTTCTAGTAAAACACAATACTCTCAAAGTATAAACTAATATATTAAACTTTATCTTGATTTATAGTAAAGTTATCTTCTACTATAGTAAACTATCTTTTTAGTTTAAATAAGAAATTATTAGAATCTAACTAGCTACCTCCCTAATACTCAATAAGAACTAGCTATTTAACTAAAAAGTCTCTTTTTTATCTTTTAAAATCTAATATAAGAATACTGAACTTTCTAGTATTCTTTTCCTCTAAATTATCTCTCTTTCTTAATACTACTAACCTTTCTAATTTCTACTTCTTCTTTAACTTCTTTATTTCTTTTTTAATTAATTAATTTAAGTTAATTTCAGAAAGAGTACTTTTATTCTAAAGAAGTAATAGTTCTCCTAAATTACTAATATTATTATTAGTTATTATAAGAGTTAGTTCCCATATTAAACTAAACTGAACTTTCTAAGTTATTTAAGTAATAGGTTTATAATATAATACTATTATAGTTTTACTACTTAGTAGACCTAAAAATAAATAGAAATTTAAATATATTAAACTAAGTTTATACTAAGTAATAAGATTTCTTAATAAACGTATACTATACTATATAACTATTCAAACTTACTTTTCCCCTTACTTAGCTATAGCTCTACACCTATATTTAAACCTTATACTACTAGAATATCTATTATTCCAATAGCCGAAGCCTATATATAGGGGCTTTAGTATTTCCCCAATACTTCCCCTCTCCATAGTAACCCAATACATATTAGTATTTAATTATAAACAAATACTATAGCCTATAGAGTTTTAAGCTAAAGATTATAAAGTAACTTATTCCTTTATTTTATAGCTTTTATATAAACCTTAATAATTATTCCAATGTACTTAATATTTCTATTTTAACTCTAAATATATAGAATAGACAACTTGAAATATATATTTTAAAAAATAGAATCTAACTTTAACTTCTTATACCTAAAACCTTCATTATTATATTTACAAACTTTAATATTAATACTATACTAACATTCAAAAAGTATAATAAAACACTTAAATATTCCTATTATAATAATTCTAGTATCATTAGTAAAATAGAAATCCTAAGAGTAATTAGTCGTGCTATTTATAAATATTAGAACTAAGATATAGCTACTATAGTTTTAATAATAAAAGTAGAAGTTTAAAGTAATATATTTTCTAGAAGTATTACATAAAGTATTCTTGTATTCTATATAGTAAATCTATTATTTAACTTTACTAATACTATATATCTCATATATCGCCTATATAAACTAATAACTATTATATTTTAAATAACTATTAATAACCTAAATTCTTCATATAGTTAAGATAAAATAACTTAGAAATTCCTTACTAGGATGTTTTAACTATTTAATCTAAAACTATTTTTTTGTTTAAAGAATTTTAAATAATTTCTATAATATACTACTTATACTAGTAATATCTAGAAGAAAACTTATACTATACTAATTGTATTATTAAAATAATTATTCTTTTATAAAATATTATTAGAGGCTAGTTATAAGAGGTGCTTTAGTAGTACCTTAATTGTATTATGATAAACTTGAAGAGTTTATACCTAGGGTAAAAACTCTTTACTAGACTATAGGGGTAATAGTTATATAGAGCCTTAATAGTAATATCTTATATAAGCCTTAAGGCTTAGGTCTATAATATACTTTTTATTACCTTACTATTCTATTACTATAGTAATATATAATATCTATAGCTTTATAATATAACTATAACCCCTAATTACTTAAATTGGCTTAACTAGTAAAAGAAATCTATCTAAAATAACTTCTTTAAGTACTACTAATATTAAATAGTTTTACTAATAAGAAAATTTAGTGACTATTAATATTAAATAGTCCTACTAATAAGAAAGTCCGTACTATATTTACCCTAGGTGATTTTATACTATACTTTTTCTTCTATTAATTTATAAGAAGCTTTTTTCTTCCCCTTTATATATAGTTTTACTTTTTTTCTTCTAGCCTTATATAACTCCTATCCTATACCTACTATGATACTACTAAATTGCCGCCTTTTTACTTTCCTTCCCCTTTTCATATTTCGTTTATTATTATATTAATTACTACTATTACTAGATCTAGCTCCCCTAATAATAACCTTTCTTGCTACTATATCCCTTCTAAGCTTACTATTTATACTTATAGTAGTTATATTTATAAAGGTAATCCTAATACTAATAATAACTTACCCCTTATCATAGTTATTAATACTTACTTTGATTATTATTTAAAGTAAAATAGGAATAGTATTATTTATTCTTATAAATAGGGTTATAGCTACCTTTATTATAAGTACTTATAAATAAAAAATAAATATAAATAGGGATTTTACTTTTTTACTATAGGTACTAAGCTATATATTACTAGCTACTAAGTTAATTATTTAGTTAAATAAAATTAATATATTATCTCCCCTACTATTGCTACTTCTAAGTAAAAGGATATAGTTATACTTTACTATATTTTTATTCTTTTATTTAAGTTTTCTACTATATTCTAGTACTATAATAACTACTTTAATTATACTTAATAGGAAACCCTTACTTATATTACTACTATATTTACTATTCCTACTTCTTATATTAAAAGTATTCTTATTTCTATATCTATTTTTACCCCTAAATAAATTATAATTAGCTTTAGTAGTATTTTATAAATAATAGTAAGTTTTCTTTCTTTTCTTTCTTTGTTCTTATTATATTAACTTCTTAGTAGTAAAGAATTATAATATATTCTAGTATTTATACTATACTTTACTAGTATTATAGCTATATTTTTAATTTTACTAAAATTAGTTTACTTATTTACTACTACTATACTATTACTTCCCTAGCTTAATACTAATAATACTTTATTTATAAATAAGTACTACTTATTAATATCTTTAATAATAAAAAAGAAGAGGAA
>RYZW01001560.1:6751-16983 GCA_004367215.1 Colletotrichum trifolii | reverse complement strand
ATAGCTATAATGTATAGGTATCTAAAATTACTATTAACTAATCCTCAATTTCGTATAGGGTAGTACTTTCGTAGAGGAAGCTATAAAGGTAACTAGGAGGCCTAGAGTATTCCTTATAATTAACGTAAATTAATAGTATAGGAGTCGCTATATATTCACTACTAGATAGCTAAGCTAATATTATCTCTATAAAAGAGGACTATTATTTAAGAAGGTATATAAGTACCGTATATTCAGGCGACGTAGTTGCTATTTAGGGTTTAGGTAGTATAAAAGAGGCTGTATATTTACCTGTGGCGGCAGGTTTGGTAGAGTTTTTGGCGGGTATAGTTGTTTTTTGGGATACCGAGTTTTCTGCTAAGCGTTCAGTAACTATATATTTACTAGCTATTCGTCGTAATAGAACTATTACTAAAATCCTAGCCTTACTTTTCTAGGAAATAGAAGTTAAAGAATTATAAAAGTATTATAGCTAAAGGCCTAGTAAAAGAAGGAGTAATAGTAAAAGGTAAGTCTCTATAAGTTATAAGATTTCAACTTAATAAGCTAACTAGTAGTAGCTATAAGAGGGCTTTTATCCTATAGTAGCCTAAAGCTACTATATTATATAATCCGTATCTATATAGTTAATCCTAGCTATCCTAGTTCTCTATATAGGCTATAAGGTATATCCTTATTACTATCCCCCCTCTATAGGCTTTCGGCTTTGAAGCTTACAAACACTATATAGCTACTTTTTGAAAAAATAGCTTTGCTGGCTATTTGCCAACTGTTTAGTAATTAATAATAAAAAAAAAGGACTCTTCCCATATATATATTAACATATAAGGGTTATCTTATACGTATATTAACATATAAAAGTTATTTATCTTATATATATATTAATATATAAGGGTTATCTTACATATATATTAATATATAAGGGTCTTTATCCTATATATATATTAACGCGCGAAGTTCTTATTATTATATTAAGCTAATAGTATTTCCTATAGGTATATTAACTTATAAGGTTTCCTACTTATTAATAAAGTTTTAGTATATTAACTAGGGATCTTTAAGGTTAAACCTAGGGTATCTAACTTTTTCCTATATATAGTAATACTTTCTCTATAAGGCTTCTTATTACTGATTAGGTATATAGGGTTTCTCGTGGTTAATTAAACTACTAAGGTATTAGTATATATTTACTAGTAGGTTTTTCTAGGTTTTCTTTGCTAATTATTTCTAGGTTTTATATAGCTCTGGGGATTCTCTAGTAAGCCTTCGGCGAAGTATTTATAGTAATTATACTAGTAGGCTACCTACTTTCTAGGGTATTTTTACTACATTATATAACTTTAGGCTCTATATAGCTCTAGGGACTTTTTAGTAAACTTTTAATAATAAGGTATTTATAGCAAACCCTCGTAAAATAACCTAATTTATAGTAAAATATATAGAATTTATTATAGTAATAAGTAGCTATAGTATAGCCTAACTTACTATATACTTCGTATAAGGGATAGCCTTTAAAGTATTCTTTAAAGTATAACTTTTTTATTAGGAGGCTTTCTAGAATATTAGTCTCTTTATAATATTTAAGTACTAACCCCTTAGTAGTAGTAATACTCCTGATATTACTAAAGCCCTTATAGGGCTATAATATCTCCTATAAATACTTAACTACTAGGGCTACTACCCTAAGTATTTAGTTATCGAACTTCTAGTATTATAAGTACTATTAAAATCTAGTTTTAAGGTAATAGAAAAATACGAAAGTATAAAGCTTCGATATTTCTAGCTTAGGAGTACTTAAAGCTTTATAGATAGCTAACTATTTAATATAAAACTTTAATGAAGACTAGTTTTTATATTAAAATATATAAAGTATATTATAAAAGTATAATTCTTATAAGGTTGGATTAGTTAATAAATAACGAATAAATACTATAAAAGTAGTCTATATAAAGTCATATAAAGTATAATAATAATTATATTACTAGGTCTATAAGTTATATAATAACTTAGTTACAACCTACTAGATCTAGTATACTATAGAAACCCCTAAGCATAGAGAATAACTATCTTGAATTACTATTAACTAATCCTCAATTTCATAAAAAGTAATATTTTTATAAAGAAGCTATNTAACTAACTTGAGTAATATATAGGAAACTGTTTAGAAATTTTAAAAAAAGATCTAGTATTATAAGAAATAAAATAATTAGCTTAATATTAATACTAATAACGTAGTGATTATATCTTAGAAAAAAGAAGAAATAATCCTATTAATTACTTAAATAACTTAAATATTATTCTAAGAAGTATATCTCTAAATTAGAAACGTTAGTATACTTTAGTAATAACTTAGTAAGTATATAGAAAGTAAAATGATTATTATATTTAAAACTTAAGTATATTCGTATAAAAATATCTTCAAATTTCCTTTATAAGGATAATAAAAATAATAAATATTATAAGTTTAATAAGTATTATAGGAGGGGCTGATAGCTTACTCTCTACTATAACTATTAGTAAATATATTACCCCCTAAAGTAAAACTTTAGCTTTCCTACTCCCCCTACTAACTACTATAACTAGCTCCTAGTTAATCTAAAGCTAAACCCCTCATAACTATAATAACTAGTATACCTACCCTATATTAACCTTTTCGTAGATAATAAATAACTAATAACTCCTTCTATAATAACCTTATACCCTTATACCCTCACAACTACGTATAATCTAAATATCTCAAGATATTTAATTACTACTAACTATAAATACTCTATTTAAACATTTATTATAACTTTCATATCTATAACCTTAATATCCTTACTAAGCCCTACCTACCCTCAAGATAAGACTTTATACTACTAACACGAAAATTCTCTACTACTAATATAAGCTAACTTATAATTTCTATATAGAAATAACAGGACTTAGCTTATTCTTATTATTGAATGATTTTAATAAATTAATTATAACTAATTTATTAATAATACTTATATAGATATAAATATTCCTAGTATAACTAAATAGTTTTTAAAACTTCTATAATTATATTATTATAATACTCTAAAATATCTAATAACTAGTATTATAATAGTATATTAAAATTAAAGTATTACTTAATTAATACCTAATTCTTAATATTACTAGTTTAGTATAATAAATTATAAGTTAACTAGATAATTTTCTTTTGAATATCTATAAACTACCTATTAATTATAGTACTCGGGAGAATTTTATTAAAGTTTATTTGAATAAAGTAATATTTCTAATTATAATAGTTATAGCTAGATATCTCTATACTTATTCTATACCTTTTTTATAGGTAGTTATATAGATTCTGAGGAGATTTTAGTTCTATTATAAAAGTATAGTATAATACTATTCTAATTACTAGACTTTATTAAAAATATTTTAGATATAGAAGAGTAATAGATTATAGAATACCAAGCTTTTATAAATGCTTTATTTTATTCTATTTTCAAGAGGTTTATAAAAATTCTTAACTCTATAACCTTAATAGTTACTTTTAGCTATATATATTAAACTTTAGTCTCGATAAAACTTTCCCTAACTATTACTATAAAGTCTTCTATTACTATAGGGTTATATATTAGAACTAGAGGTATAATTATCTATAATAATAGGTAATTTTATTACTATTCTAACTACTTATAAGCTAGTATTAGTATAAATACTATTATCAGGTAAAGTTTATAGTTAAATCTATATATAGGGTGAAAAGCTTAGATACTATTCTAGGTATAAAGTAAAAGTAACTAAATAACAAAACTATTACTAAAATCCTAGCCTTACCCCTCTAAGAAATAGAAGTTAAAGAATTATAAAGATATTAGTTTAAAACATAATAAAAGAAAGAGTAATAGTAAAAAATAGGTTTCTATAAATTATAAAACTTTAACTTAATAAGCTAACTAGTAGTAGCTATATAAAAACTTTTATCCTATAATAGCCTGAGGTTACTATATTATATAATCCGTATCTGTATAGTTAATCCTAGCTATCCTAGTTCTCTATACAAACTATAAAGTATATTCTTATAATTTCTTCTTTATTACTATTTAAATAATACTATATATAATATAAAACTAAAATATAATTTTTATCTAGATTATAAGTAAATCTAGAATCAATTATTACTATAAAAATAATATTAAGCCTTATTTCTAGAACTAAATATAACAGAACTCCTATTTCTTATTATAGTTTTAAAATATTAAATTTCAAAGCTTTTTCTTTATTTATAGATAACTTAAAAATATTTTCTATAGAGTTTTAAAATCGAGAACTAATTTCTTTTTTATATTTCTGAATACTTTCCTTACTATATTTCTTTTAATTAAGAATAGCTATTCTTTCTTTTCAATTTATAGATAAATTATTACAGAGAAACGTAGAAGATTCTCCTAAATTATAAGTTCTTATTTTTCTTTTAAAATACTATATATATAATTAGCTACTTCTTAATTATTAGTAACTAGTAATCTGTCATCTATATAGTAAGCTAAAATAATTATATAGAGTTTTATATTTAAATAAAAACTACTTTATTATATTAAATAAAATTCTATTAAAAAGAATATGTTTTAGATAATTATACTAAAGTTAAGAAGAACTCTATCTTAGACTATATAAAGCTAATCCAATAAACAAATAAAAGTATAGTCTATATTATTTTTATAAATATTTATATTAATATTTAAACTCAATCCTACTCAATATAATAGTTTAATGTCTAGCTAGATTTTACTATCTTATAGTAAGATTAATAAGTTTAGATCTTATGCTAAGTAAGTATTACTAGTAGTTATAAACTTTCCAGTTATATAAACTAAATATAGTAATTACTACTAACTATTAGTTTCTTATAAACGAATTAGCTAAAAGTTTAGTAAAAGAAGGAGTATTTAGTAAAAAGTAGGTTTCTATAGGTTATAAGACTTTAACTTAGTAGCCTAACTAGTAGTAGCTATAAGAAAGCTTTTATACTATAATAACTTAAAGTTACTATATTATATAATCTATATTTATTCCTAGCTATCCTAGCTTTTTATATAAGCTATAAAGTATATCTTTATAACTATCCCCCCTTCTATAGGTTTTAGGCCCTAAAGTTTATAAATACTATATAGCTACTTTTGAAAAATAGTTTTACTAGCTATTTGCTAATTATTTAGTAATTAATAAGAATAAGAAGGATTCTTCGTATATATATATTAACGTATAAGAGTTATTTATCCTATACGTATATTAATATATAAGAGTTATTTATCTTATATATGTATTAATATGTGAGGGTTATCCTATATATATATTAACGTATAAGGGTTGTTTATCCTATATATATATTAATATATAAGGCTCCTATTACTATATTAAGTAAATAGTATTTCCTATATAGTATATTAACCCTATAAGGTTTCCTACCTATTAGTAAAGCTTTGGTATATTAACTAGGGATCTTTAGAATTAAACCTAGAGTATCTAACCCTTTCCTATATATAATAATACTTTCTCTATAAGGTTTCCTATTACTAATTAGATATATAAGGCTTCTCGTAGTTATTTAGATTACTAAAATATTAATATATATTTACTAGTAGACTCTTCTAAGTTCTTTTATTACTATATAGTCCTAGGCTTTATATAGCTCTAAGGACTTCTTAAGCTTTTAATAAAGTATTTATAGTAAACCCTTATAGGTTACCTATTTTCTAGGGTATTTTTACTATATTATATAGCCCCAGGTTTTATATAGCTCCAAGGATTCTTTAGTAAACCCTTAGTAGTAAGGTATTTATAGTAAACCTTTATAGGGTAGGTTGGTTTCTAGTAAAATATATAGAACTTATTATAGTAACAAGTAGCTATAGTATAGCTTAACTTGCTGTATACTTTATATAAGGGGTAATTCTTGAGGTATTTATACTTTTCTAGGTACTTATGTTTTTCTAGGCGTAACTTTTTTACTAGGGGGCTTTTAGTTTCCCTATAGTATTCAGGTACTAACTTTTTAGTATTAGTAGTATTCTCAATACTACTAATAGATATATCCTAAGGTTTCTGAAAGGTTTCCTAGAGGTGCTTAGCTACTAAAGCTATTATTCTAGGTATTTAATTATTAAACTTCTAGTATTATAAATATTTCTAAAGTCTAGCTTTAAGGTAATAGAAGAAAGTAAAAGTATAAAGTTTTAATATTTCTATAGGGGTACTTAAAGCCCTATAAATAGCTAACTATTTAGTATAAAACTTTAGTAAGGACTGGTTTTTATATTAAAGTATATAAAGTATACTGTAAAGGCATAACTCTTATAAAATTAGATCAGTTAATAAATACTAAGTAAATACTATAAAGTTAGTTTATATAGGGTTATATAGGGTATATTAGTAATTATACTATTATATCTAGAAAGTATAGGAGAGTTTTAATATAGCCTATTAAATCTTTTAGGCTTCTGAGACTTATAGTTATAATATATAGGTATCTGAAATTACTATTAACTAATCCTTAAATTCGTATAAAGTAGTACTTTTATAAAAGAGGCTATATAAGTAACTAGGGGGCTTTCAGTAATCCTTATAGTTAATATTACGAATTAATAGTATAGGGGTTACTATATATTTAGTACTAGATAACTAAGCTAATATTATGTCTATAAAAGAAAATTATTATTTGAGGAGGTATATAAGTACTACTATAGTTACTATTTAATATTCAAGTAATATAGTTACTATTTAAGGTTTAGGTAGTATAATTACTATATTTTCAGTTAAGTTTTCAGTAGAGTTTTCTACTAAGTATTTAGTAATTATATATTTACTAGCTATTTATTATAATAAAGCTATTACTAAAATCCTGGCCTTACTTTTCTAGGAAGTAGAAGTTGAAGAATTATAAGGGAATTAGCTAAAAACCTAGTAAAGGAAAGAGTATTTAGTAAAAAATAGGTTTTTATAAGTTATAAAACTTTAACTTAGTAAGCTAACTAGTAGTAGTTATAAGAAGGCTTTTATCTTATACTAGCTTGAGGTTACTATATTACGTGATCTATATCTATTCCTGCTTTCTTAGTTTTCTATATAAGCTATAAGGTATATCCTTATACTTCTATTAATAACTAGTAATTATTAGTATCTGGTAGTAAGTAATTATAGCTAATAATAAGCATTATACGATAAAAGAAACACTAATAGCTTACTTTCTACTATAACTATTAATAGATATATTACCCCTTAAAATATAGCTTTAGCTTTTCTATATCTTTACTAACTATTATAACTAATTTTTAGTTAATCTAGGACTAAGCCCCTTATAATTATAATAACTAGTATATTTACTCTTTATTAACCTTTTCATAAATAATAAATAACTAATAACTCTTTCTATAATGACTTTATATTTTTATTCTTTTATACTCTTATAGTTATATATAATCTTAATATCTTAAGATATTTATTTACTACTAATTATTAGTATTCTATTAGAATATTTATTATGATTTTAATATCTATAATTTCAATATACCCTAGACTAAACTTTACTTACTCCTAAGATAAAAGTTTATACTATTAATATAAAAGTTCTCTACGATTATATAAAAATATACTTTATAGTTTATATAGAAAACTAAGATAGCTAAAAATAGATATAGACTACGTAATATAGTAACCTTAAGCTACTATAAAATAAAAGCTTCTTATAATTAGTACTAGTTAGCCTATTAAGTTAAAATCTTATAATTTATAGAAATTTACTTTTTACTATTACTTTTTCCTTTACTAGGTTTTTAGCTATTCCTTTATAATTCTTTAACTTTTACTTCCTAGAAAGGCAGGACTAGGATTTTAATAATAGCTCTATTATAATAAATAATTAGTAAATATATAGTAGTACTAGAAGTGATAATAATAGAAAAGATTACAACTACTAAGAACTCTACTAAATATATAGCTACTACTATAGCCGAATATATAATAACTATATTACCTAAACCTTTAATAGTAACTATAGTAGTATTTATATATTTCCTCGAATAATAGTTTTCTTTTATAGAAATGATATTAGCTTAGTTATCTAGTAGTAAATACTTAGTAGTAACCCTTATTCTATTAATCCCTAAAACTACTATTAACTATAAGGATTACTCGAAACCTCTTAGTTATTTATATAGTTTTTTTTATAAGGGTATTACCTTATATGAAATCGAGGATTAGCTAATAGTAATTCAAGATAACTATATTCTATACCTAGAGGCTTCTATAGTATACTAGATCTAGTAAGTTATAACTATATTAGTATATAGTTTATAGACTTAATAATATAACTACTACTATATACTATTACTAGACTTTATATAAACTAACTTTATAATATTTATTCGCTATTTATTAACTAATTAATTCTAAAAGTTATATCTTTATAGTATATTTTATACATTTCAATATAAAAACTAGTTTTTACTAAAGTTTTATACTAAATAGTCAGCTATTTATAAAGCTTTTAATACTCCTAAGCTAGAAATTTCGAGGCTTTGTATTTTTGCGTTTTTCTATTACTTTAAAGTTAAGCTATAGTAATACTGATAGTATTAAAAGTATAATAACTAGGTACCTAGAATAGTAGCCTTAGTAATTAAATACTTGTAAAAGATATTATAGCCCTATAAGGAAAGCTTTAGTAGTATTGGGAGTATTACTACTAAGGGGTTAGTACCTGGATACTATAAAGAGACTAATACTTTAGAAAACTCCCTAGTAAAAAAGCTATACCTTAAAGAGCGTAAATACCCTAAAAAGTATAGATATTATGAAAAGTATAAGTACCCTAAGAACTGCCTCTCATGTAAAATATATAGTAAATTAGGCTATACTATAGCTACTTGTTACTATAATAAATTCTACGTATTTTACTAGAAACTAAGCTACCCTATAAAGGTTTACTATAAGTATTTCGCCGAGGGTTTATTAAAAAGTCTTTAAAGCTATATTAAGTCTAAAGCTAGAAAACTATAATATAATACAAATACTTTATAAAAATTTACTATAAATACCTCGTTAAGAGCTTAAGAGGTCCTTAGAACTATAAAACCTAGGGGTTATATAATAATAAGAAAGCTTAGAAAAACGTACTAGTAAATATATACTAATACTTTAATAGCTTAATTAGCTATAAGAAGTTTTAGATACCTAATTAGTATTTAGGAAACTTTATAGGAAAAGGTTAGATGTTCTAAGTTTAGTTTTAAAGATTTCTAGTTAATATATTAAAAAGGTTAGAAATGTTAATAAGTTTAAAAATCCTAGTTAATACACTAACGTTTTACTAATAAATAGGAAGTCTTATAAGGTTAATATATTATATAGGAAATACTATTAATTTAATATAGTAATGGGAGTTTTATATATTAACATATATAAAGGATAATTTTTATATATTTATATATATATAAGATGACTTTTATATATTAATATATATAGGATAAATAACCTTTATATATTAATATATATATATAATTCTTATATACTAATATATATATTTAGTTACTTTTGCTCTATACCTAGAATAGTATCTAAGCTCTTTACCCTATATATAGATTTAACTATAAGTTTTACCTGATAATAGTATTTATACTAATACTAGCTTATAACTAGTTAAAATAGTAATGAAATTACTTATTATTATAGATAATTATACCCNGTTATTCCCCTAGTTCTAGCAATTAACCCTATAGTAATAGAAGACTTTATAGTAATAATTAAGGAGAACTTTACCTAAACTAAAGCTTAGTATATATAGCTAAAAATAACTACTAAAGTTATAGGGTTAAGAACCTTTATAAACCTCTTAAAAATAGAATAAAATAAAATACTTATAAGAGCTAAGTATTCTATAATCTATTACTTTTCTATATTTTCTATAATAGAACTAAAATCTCTTCGAAATCTATATAGCTATTTATAAAAAAAAGAAATATAGAATAGGTATAGAGATATCTAGCTATAATTATTATAACTAAGATTGTTAATTTATTAAAATAGACTTTAATAAAATTATTCTAAATTTTATCATTAATAGGTAGTTTATAGATATTTAAAAGAAAATTATCTAGTTAACTGTAAGGGTATTGTGGCTAAAGGCTTAGTAAGGGAAGGAGTGATAGTAAAGAGGGTTTTTATAAGTTATAAAATTTTAACTTGGTAGGCTAACTAGTAGT
>RYZW01001559.1:0-16694 GCA_004367215.1 Colletotrichum trifolii | reverse complement strand
CTAAGAAGTTATTAACTTATAACTACTACCTATAATTAATAATAATAGTAAAGTAGAGTAAGAAGTTAAGGATATACTAGTAGCGAGGTAGTACTAGGTAGGTAGAAAGTAGAGATAATAAGCTTTTATTAAATAGAAAGGATTCGTAAATACTATATAAAAAATAACGGATATAATATAGGAAATAGAAATATTAGATTAGTATAAGACGCGTTTTAGACTAATTAATAACTATAATAGAAACTTTAATAAAATAACCCTAGTATACTACTAGTAAAGAAAAGACTAATATTATAAGCTATACTTAGCTAGTTAATTCTAGTTCTACCTAAGTCCTAATAATTATACCTAAAAAGTTAAGTATTAGTAGGTTACTAGTAGGTTCCTAGTATTACTTTTAAGTAGATTTTTTATGCTTTTCGCGAGAACTTCTCTTTTACTCCTTAGTTCTAAATAAATAGTATTTACGTTCTCTATAGCTGAATTATAGCTTAAGCCTAGCCTTTCATATAAACTTCTTATTAATTATAATATTTAGAGTAATTCTATTAAACCCTAATCTAATATACTAATAATCTTAATTATAATAATTATAACTAAATATTTCGAAACTTTCCTTATAGTTTTTTCTTTATAAGTAGCTATATAGATTTCGAGGAAGTCTTAGGTCTATTATAAAGGTATAATTATAGAAAAGTCAAATATTATAGAATACTTAGCTTTTATATCTCGAAATAAATACTCTATTCCATTCTATTTCTAAGAAGTTTAAAATTATCCTTAGTTCTATAACTTTAATAATTACTTTTAGCTATATATAATAAACTTTAATCTTAATAAAACTCTTCTTATATAAACTATTACAATAAGATTTTCTACTACTATTAAGTTTAATATTAAGACTAGGAATAGAATTATCTATAATAATAAGTACTTATATTACTATCCTTAACTACTTATAAGTTAGTATTGATATAAATACTATTACTAGGTAAAATCTATAGTTAAACTTACTTATAAAATAAAGAACTGAGATACTATTCTAGAGAAAGAATATAAATAACTAAATAAAATAAACTAAACTCTTAATAATAAAACATAAATTATACGACTAATTATAATATTTTAATACTAGTAAAATAATACTATAAAAACTAATAATTCTTCAATTTTTCTATTTAGAATCTATTTAGGTTTCTATAGTATTTCTCTGAAGAAACCTTGGAGAAATTTTAGAGAAATCCCTAGAGAAGTCCTAGTAATTTCTGGAGGAAATCCTGGTAATTTCTAGTAAGAAATCCTAGGAGTTTCTAGTAGGAAATCTTAGTAATCTCTAATAGGAAATCCTAGTAAATTCTAGTAAGAAACTCTAGTAAATATTTATTAGAATCCTAAGTTTTCCATAGTATTCTATAATAGAAGCTATATACTAAACAATAAGTATACTCGTACTACAAACCTTAATGTAAATATAAATAATTAATTATATAATAAGAATAAATAATATTCTACTATACTAGAACTAAGTTTTAATCCCTAAGTATAAGCTACTAATAACTTTAATTCTCTAAATAGTTTATAATTCTCTAACTTTAGGTTATTCTAATATTAGTGTAATATTTACAGTATTTTTATAGAACTAGTTTAAAAATAGTATATTCAAAGATATTGAATATTATAATTAAATATATGATATTTACTAGTATTCATATAAAAGCTAATAGTACTACTAAAGCCTATTATAACTGTTACTAGTTCCTAGTAAGTTTTAATTATAGACTTCTATTACTTTTATAATAAAACTACTATTTACTATAACAAAAACCTTCAGGTTCTTTATAGTAATTATAGATAAGCTATCTAAATATATCTAGTTAGAAACTATAATATCTATAATCTCTAAAGTTTATATAGAGAAGTTCTAGGATATGAAGTAGTAGTTCTATAATTTTCGTATATTAAAAATTATAGTCTAGACTAAGTTAATATTTTTTAGATAATACTATACTAGTTAATAAAGAGATAGTAATTATTTTAAATATTATTCTATTTCTAGATAAATAAGAGGATAGAAAAAGTAATACCCGAGATTTAAGCTTTCTTATAAATATATATTACTTTTTTATAACTAGAATATCTAGTTTATATTACTATATTATTAGTAACGCTATACTAATAAGGTATGCGTTAACGCTTAAGGCGCGTACGCCCCTATACGCAATTCGGTATACGTGTCCATATGCCCTATAGGTGTAGGGTATATGTGGCCGTATGCCCTCATCCCCCCTGGCGATACCCGTCGCTAGCCGTAGCTGAGTACCATGGCACACCATAGATCTAGAGCCTTACGTGCCTACGCGTAGGCACGTAACATAACAATAACAATAACGAATACTATCAGGAATAACACGTTTGAGTAGTAGAGTTTTCGCTAGAAGAACTCTCAGCCGCGGCGCTATCTCCATAGGCCTCGCCCTACTTTATCCGGACGAAATAGGATTACACATATTATACTTAGCTNAGATAAAATAAGACTATATATATTATACTTAGCTATATTTAGTTATATATAATATATACTAGATTTTACCCCTTAATTATATATAACAATTAAGAGTCTTATAATACTAAAGAGCTACTAGGCTAAAAGTATATATTATACTAAATCTACGTATTTTAAATATTAAGATATCTACTAAAAATACCTCTATATTAATCTTTAAAAGAACTAATTAGTAGCTTACTTAGTATAATACCTTTTAGGTAGAGGCTAAGTATTAGTAATACTATACCGCAAGGTATACGTTAATACCTGAAGTATATATACCCCTATACATAATTTAGTATATATATCTATATACCTTATAGGTATAGGGTATATATAGCTATATATCCTTATTCCCCCTAGTAATACCTATTACTAGCTATAGCTAAATACCATAATATACTTTAGATCTAGAGCCTTATATATTTATATATAGGTATATAACGTAATAATAATAACAACGAATATCAGAACCCTTTTATACCCATACAACAAGATCACATATAGCATATAATTATCCTTTCCAGATAAACTAATACTAATTAGTAGTTAACTTATCCGTTACTACTATACTACAGATTAATAAAGTTTTCACGTAAGAAGAAGCAATCATAAACCTTACCTAAAGTCTATATAAAGTAAGATTGTAAGTATTAACTTAGATACCTTAAAAGATATTACTTTTACTTTTATCCCTAACGAAATACTTCTAAGTTAATATACTAACTTTACTCTATAAAATACTAAAGAAGTAAACTTTAATAATACTTTTTAGTATATACTAGAGAGTATTCAGTAAACATAATACCCTTCAGAATACTACTAGATACCTATAATATATGAGATTTATAATATCCTATACTTCTTATACTTAAGAGACCTATATAATATCTCGAAACCCCTATACCTTCTTAAAAATCATCTCTTTTTTAATACTTCTATACCCCCCTACTAATATATCTAAACTATACCCTAAACTAAATACTAGAGTAAGCTTTAGTATAGTAATAACTCAGGTAACCCTAAGTAATAAATATATAATCCTAGATTATTTTAAGTCTTTTGTTAATATAGATTTATTTAGAAAACTTTTTAGAATTAATTATAATAACCTTATATAAGTAAATACTAAAGATATTAATACTTTTATAGTATTTTATATTTCTTAATATAGGTATCTAGAAATCTATAAATATAAGCTTTTTAACTATTTTAAGATAGATTTTAATAAGTAGCTTATAATAATATAGTAACTAGTTAATAAGTATATTATCTACTATTTCTGAGATTTTTTTATTAACTATAAGATTAAAATTAATAAATTAGGAGAGAAGATCTGTTTAGTATTATACTAACTCATTTAGAGTAAATATTTTATTTTCTAGATTTTTAATAAGATTAATGAAATAAGGAAGTAGATTTTAGGTTTTAAAACTAATATTAAAAACTACCCTAAATAAATTTATAATTTCTTCAAGATAGAAGATATTAAGATACTTTCCTATACTATTAAACCTGAGGGTATAACTATAATACTTATAGTTGATACCTAGTTAATATCTGAAAACCTTACGTAATATACTTAGTAACCTTAACTACTTATACGAGATACCTAGCCTCCTCTACTACTTATATATAATACATAACCTCTACTACTACTAGCGGGACTACTAATCCCTAAATAGTATAGTATAGCAAACTCCTACTACTAGGAGAATAATATAGAAACTCCCTACTAGTAGGAAATATACCGAGATAATAGTAACGGGTAATATCCCTATCCTAAATATTACTCCTATACTTCCCCTACTCTTCTATTTAAAAACTCATTTACTAAGTATACTATAGATTTTACGAAGTTATATAATAAAAGTATAAAGTATAATAGAAGCCTATATAATATTCTTAAGATTAAAATTAATATTTTTTATAATTATTATTTTAAATTTAGTATCTTATAATATATATAAGTTAGAGTATTCTCTATTATACTAAAAGATTAAATTCTTAATTTTTACTTTAATAACTTTATATACTATAGCTAAAACTTTAATTTTAACTAGATAGTTATATATATTTAGGAGTACTTTAAAAATAATAAGATCTACTAGATTTACTTTTCTAATTAGTAAAATATTATTCTTAGGAGTATAATAGCTAAGAACCCTAACTAAAATAAAAAAGAAATACTTAAGATACTTATTATAAAACTTACTAATTTCTAAAAGATATTTAGGGCTAACTAGTATATTAATAAGGTTTTCTATAACTAACTTATAAGTATATACTATAATATATTAGAGTACTAGTTAGTACTTTTTAGCCCTATACTAACCCCTTAGAATTTCTATAACTAGTTATACTTAGCTATAGGTAATACTATAATGCTCCAAAAGTCGCAATACTTTCAGAATACTAGAGATAATAGTAATATACTAGAGGAGTAGTTTTAGACTAACTATATATATAATACATTTTAAGGTAATATTTAAGGTTATAGCTATACCTCTAACTATTCCTTACTATTTTAGAGTAGATATTACCCTCCCCTAGCTTTTATATATACCTATACTAATAAGAAATATTATATATATAGTAAAATAGGTTACTAGTTAATAAAGTATACTTTCAAAAAGTAGCGTATTTTATATAATAAGTATAAGTTAACTACTAATCTAATAGTATATATTTAGATAGCATACTAGACTTTTCTCGCTAAATATAAAAGTATCAATAGCCTCGATAATAACCTCTAAGTACCCTTAAGAGATAATAAATATAAGGAGCTTATTACCTAATATTAGATATAATACAACTTCGAGGATTATACCCCTATCATTTCTATAATATCTAACACCTCTAGGTAGTTTTTTATAGTATATTTTGACAAGTATTTTACTACTATAGATAGAAGTAAAATTACTCGAATCTTCTAAGATCAGGTAATACTATATACCTTTACTAAGTTAAATACTACTACTTCTAAGATTACCAAGAATACAGATATAGCCCCTATATATACTTTTATACTTAAAGGCTATTACTTGACTACTATTACTTAAGGGATCTTATTTAACTTAAGTATTACTAGTTTCTCGACTACTAAGTACTCCTAGTTTATAGCTTTTAAGTAGATAGTTAACTTTTCTATAACTTTTATACCTCTATAAAGTAAACTAGTTATAATCTATTTTAGTAGTACTACTTTAATTATAATACTTAGAATAATTAATATTTCTATACTACTTAGTATTATTACGTTTTATATAGTACTATATGATACCCCCTTCTTACTCTATTTCGCGGATATAGATTACTTTGGTATAATATTTAATAATATATATAACTAGCTTCATTAAAGTAAAAAAGTTATATTTATTACTCGAAAATGGGGGTATCTGTGGATATTCTTTAATAAGGAGAAAATGTTTACTTCTACTTATTTTATAGAGTTAGAGATATAGAGACTCTACTATTAATTCGGATACCTAGCTATAGTATACTTCTATAATATTTTTATTAAGGCGGGATATCCTATCGAGTACTATACTTTTAAGGCTCTTAAGTAATACTACTACTAGTACTAGATATGTAATACTACTTTTTCCTGTTTTCGTTTTACTATATAAGAAAACGTTAAGTTTAACTTTAAAGTAATTATTAATATTATCTATATTAATAGCTACTTTATCTTCTATATTATTAATATTATTATAGTATTTAATACTACTTACTTCTTACTAAATATCTTAGTAAAAGTAATATAGGAAACTTTTAAAGTATACTAGATCGACTTTTACTAAGGCTTTCTAGATTTTATTACTACTAATATAGGAATAATATTTTAATCTAAAGAGTTTAGATTAGAAGTAAAAGCTATAGGATTAATAGTCTAAATAGTATTTATTAAAGTGTATAATAGTATTAGTAAAGTTAAATATTATTATGCTTTTTTCTACTAAATATATAAGATTTATTATAATAAAGTTTTTATAGTAATTTGAGAGGTATGTTTTCAGGTAGTATATAAGGTAATTAACGATATTGCTAGGCTAAATAGCTTTATACTTATATCACTTATTTTTGGTGCTTACCTATATTTTATAGATAACTCTGCTCTTTCTCTGGATATTGTTATATATACTTATACTATTCGGAAAGTAATAGAGGCGGTCTACTATACGTATACTAAATATATTATTAATATAGCTTTAATAATACATAATAGTCTTGATATCTTACGTGTAGTAGCTCTCCTACTTTAGTCTCTTATATATATATAGCAGGAGAAATATAGCTAGCAAGGCTTATTTTACTTTATTATTATTTATAGTAAGATATATATTTTTCAATTCTTTTAAAATCTTTGAGAATTTCGAATTATAGTTATAAAACTATATTTCAAAGATAACTAAATATTTTTACTAGTACTATTAATAGTAATATTACTTAGTACTAGTAATTACTTTATATATATCTTAGATCTTAATACTAGAGTTTCTGTTAGAGGTCTAATATTACTAGGAGATATATACTTTTATAGTAATATCCCGATTTTATTTATTATTATCTTTGAAAAGCCCCGGAATACTTATTAGATACTACTGAATATAATTACTATATATAGTGGTAATTCTGCCGTTATCGGTAATAATCCTTTACCTCCCCAAATTATTAGTAACTTCTATAATATATTTTTTAATTCTCTAAGATAGTTTATTACTACTTTAACTTAGAGATTTAATTATAAGCTTTATTTTATAGTATATTTTATAGTTAAGGAATAGTTAGATATAGCCTTTTCTCTTATTTTCTATAAAAAAAGTATTATTATAATATTAGGTTTACTATTTAAGGAATTAATTAAAAAAGAAATTAGGAGTATTATTATTAATAGTATTATCAAGATTATTAAGTTTAACCCTATTTTCTATAAAAGTTATAAACATTTTAAGTTATATATTATTAATAAGATTAAGAATAAGGATATAAATAAAGTATATAAGAAGTTACGCCTTATTATCTAAAGCTTTAGTAATAATAGTAAGTTTGAAATATTAATGTAATTGCTAATGATCTAATAGAATAGCTAGCAGTTAATTTTAGCTGTAACCCTAGCTTTCCTCTAGTATAAAGATATAACAATATAGCTCTGAGATATTATTTAAACTTATATTTAAGCTAAAACGGAGCTTATAAGGTATATTATAGCTAACTTGCTATCTTATTTCAAGGGGTAATACTTTCTAGATTCCATGATAATTATTATTAAACTATTATATAGTTTTGCTGAAACTAGTACTTACTAATAAGTAACTTATTCTAAGTACTATAAAGAATAATTATAAATAGAGATATCTATATATAACTTATACTTCTTTATCTCGTACTATACTAATAACGACTTTAGCCTTATAAGTATATAAACTAATAATATTTTCGGCTTCTCTAATACTACTTTCTTATACTATAAGGATAAAAAACTCTAAAAGGTTTTATTTAAAGTAAAGCTGAAGATAACCCTTATAGTAATTACCCCTCTGGTGTTTAATAGAGGTATCTTAAGCTTCGATAGTAATGCTTTCTATTTATATTAAAAATACTAGAAGTAAAAGCTAGTATTCCTCGATACCTACACTATACCTAAAGTACTTAAGAAGGTATATATTAAATAATATATATATAAAGCGTACCTCACCTCGATATGTTAACTTGAAGTATTATTCGACTTCTCGTATACTATATAAGAGTAATAACTTTCTTCTAATAATACTACTACTTTGAATAAGTATTTTAAGTAATAAATCAAGTACTTCAACTATAGTTTTAACTTCATACTACTTAACTTCTCAAAAATATATTTCTATACTTTTATTAATAGCTCTTTTACTAATAATACTAACCTCTTATTTTAACTAGGATTCGTAATAATCCTAGGCTAAAAGATAGTAACTAGTAATAGCTAGTTCGACTTCTATAGTAACTTTATCTACTACTTCTCTATTAAAAATAAAAGAATTACTAGGAATATATTTACTTCAGAGATCTATACTATAGTAATTAGTATAGATTTCATATATACTATTATTATAATACTTAAGAAAATCCTCAAATACCGAAACTTCCCTTATATCTTAATAATTATCTATACTAACTTATACTTACTCTATAAATACCTTATAAAGCTTAGTACTACTAAAAAGAAGTACTTAATAATTAATATTATAGTATTAAAGTAGTTATATAAGTAACAAGAACTCTACGAAATATAATAGATTAATAGAGATAATAATATTACTAATATTTTTATAAAGGGTATACTAAACTATACTTTTAAGAGATTTATTAATTTAAACTATATGATTATTCGAATAGAGGGATAGGTAACTTAAGTAGAATAGATAATATAGGTATTTAGATATTATTAGGTAAAAGGTAAAAGGATCGCTTTTAATACTATTTTATACTTATTATCTATACTATTTTTAATAGTATTTTTTAGTATACAATTATAGCGTTTTTAGTACTAGCTTTTATGTATAAATAGAGGTGTATGAGGCGTACAGCAAAAAGAAAGAGTTGCTAGTATCAGTAACGCTATACCGCAAAGTATATGTTAACGCCTGAGGCGCATATACCCCTATATATAATTCGGTATATGTGTCTATATGCCTTATAGGTATAAGGTATATATAGCTATATACCTTTATCCCCCCTAGTAACACCTGTCGCTAGCTATAGCTAAGTGCTATAGTATACCATAGATCTAGAGCCTTATATGCCTACGTGTAGGCATATAACGTAACGATAACAATAACGAATATCAGAACCCTTTTATACCCATACGACGAGATTATATATAGCGTGCGATTATCCCCTCCGGATAAACCAACACTAAGGCTTATAATCTATAGGAATACTTTAACTCTAAAATAATAATTTACTAAAGTTTCTATCTAGAGTTTCCTTAAAAGTTACTTTTAAGTGATTTTTTAAAAGCTAAGTAGTACTAATAAGCTTATAAGTCGCCTAAATTAGCTATTCTTAAACTTCTTACCTTTAAAAAGATTAACTATAAAAAAAATTAATAATTCTTAGCTAATACTACTAAAGAGGTTTAAGTAAAAGATATTATAGACTTTATAGAGAAAAGCCTTAAAGCTTATATAACCCTCTATAGTTTCTATACCTTAAAGGCTCGAGATTACTAATATAAGTATTCAAATTAAGCTTACTTAATAAATTAGATCTTTAAATATATAAGTAAAGTATTATAGTACTAGTATTACTATATAGAAGAGGATATAGTAGTATAAGTTATAAACCTCTATAACTACTTTAGTATTATAAATAATCTATACTTCTAAAATACTACTATAATATACTATAAAATACTCTAGTCCCCGAGACTTAAATACTTTACTATAAAAGTAATAACTAAGGCGTAATTTCAGAAATAGTAAGATACTATATATAAGGCTTAAGTAGTCACCTATACTCTATCTATTACTAGAATACTATAAGTTCATGATCTTATGATTTTACTAGTTTATTTACCTATTAAAGCTTATATATAAAACTATATACTTATAATCTATAGTTATTTAAACTTAATATTCCTAGATAAAATTATCTTAGCTATTATAAAAACTATTTAATACTTCCCTAAATCTCTCTAGTATAGTAAAATAGGCTATAGTATTTTCAATATCTTAACTAAAGCCCTTATAACTATTTTAAATACTCGAGGCAATAAGAGACGTTTCTAGAACTCTAATAAACCCCTATACCCTCTAAAGTATAGCTTAAGTTACTCTTTGGTGTACTATTACTATATATACCTTTAATTAACCTATAAGGGCTAGGTACCAAATACTTTAACTAAAGAAAAAATCAAGTAATTATTAGTTTTAGATTTAGACTTTTCAAAAAAAGTTCAAAGCCTTAAATAATAGTAACTATATAGCTAACTTTCTAGCTGAGTTAGTTATAATATAGTATAATAAGTATATTATAAAGAGAAGCTTTAATAATACCCCTTCTAAGACTCTTTTATCCTTAATTCAAGTACTTTAGTNATACCCTCTAAAGTATAGCTTAAGTTACTCTTTGGTGTACTATTACTATATATACCTTTAATTAACCTATAAGGGCTAGGTACCAAATACTTTAACTAAAGAAAAAATCAAGTAATTATTAGTTTTAGATTTAGACTTTTCAAAAAAAGTTCAAAGCCTTAAATAATAGTAACTATATAGCTAACTTTCTAGCTGAGTTAGTTATAATATAGTATAATAAGTATATTATAAAGAGAAGCTTTAATAATACCCCTTCTAAGATTCTTTTATCCTTAATTCAAATACTTTAATTTATATCTTCTAAGATATAAAGTACTTTATAATATTTTAAGGAACTCTAATAAGAGATTATATTTAGTATAGTATAAAACCTATACTAATTAAAAACTATAGAAATGCTAAGATATTTATTTAGACTATAAAAAATAAAGAAGTTAAATTATACCTCTATAATATTACTCTCTATACTGTTCTAGTAATAAACCTTATCTCTTTTTAGTAGTTATAAAAGTGAGGTTACTAGTAAGATACTAAGCTAAACTACCTATCTTAACTATAGAGGAGTAACTACTCTAAAATCATAGTAGTTAATATTTAATATAACTAGTAAGTTTTTAAATATCGCGTACTTCATAAGAGATTAACTACTTCAGCTATATAAATAATATAGTATAAGCTTTCTCCTAGATATTACTAGTACTAGTACTATACTATAGATACTATTCGAAAACCCCTGAAAAATAATAAATAGCTCTAGTACTAATACCTAGGGTATCCTAGTAGAGAACTTCTAAACTACCTTATCTCTACTATATAAAGTATTCGTATTACTAATAGCTATTTGAAGTATAATAGATATTAGTTTACTTAGGGGGTATATGAGGTATATAGTATTAGTAAAACTAAATGAAAAATTCACTATATAGAACACGAGAATACTTTATATACTACCCCCGGGGAATATATTACTTTTAACTTTTACCCCTATTACTAAAGCTATAATAACTATACTTCTATTTTAATATTCATAAACTAAGCTACTAATTACTCTTAGGATTTCTATTTTATTAACTATACTAGAGCTATAATTATAGGAGTATTTAAGGGTTTTATATTATTCTTTAAATACTAGTATAATATTAATATCAAGGTTTTCGAATATAATAATGAAGTCCCTAGGTATAAGAAGTTAAAGTTAGACTTTACCTCTTAAAATATATATTTTAAGTTATTTACTCTATATACCTAGAGTTAAAATAGAGGTATTAAATATATTAGAGCTATTATTAAAGCTTATATAAGAACTATAAGGTATAGTAGTAAACTACTTTATGATTTCTAGCCTAAAACTTTATAAACTACGGTATTTCTTTATAACTAAATACTAATATACTTTCTAGGCTAGCGAATACTATATAAGAAACTTTATAAAGCTACTTGAAAAGATAATACTATAAAGCTAGACTTAGTTTACTTTTATACTTATAGTTATAAATATTTTATTTTAACTATAAATATAAAGTTAAAACGTAACTAGCTAGTATACTTTAAGGGGTATATTTTTATTAGCTTTTTAGTTAGCTATATTTTAACTAACTAGTATTAAGTATAGAACTTGTTCTAAAATGAAATTATTATAATTTATAATATCTTTTTTAATAAAACACTTTTCTTTAATAGAAATTTAACTTTTCTATAAAATAACTTTAAATAATTTAATTCTAATAAAATTACTTAATAGTTATAAAAATAAATAATTATAGTAAAACTATTTAAAGTTAACTTAGTTACTTATTTAAGCTTAAGTAAAGAACCTAATAAAGTAGTTAATATAATAAGAAATAACTATAGTAGTTTGAGGTCTTGTATCTATATAGTAGTTACCTCTAAACTTTATAAAATATTTAAAACTACGAAGTTTATATTAATAACCTTTCTAGAGTTACCTATTATATTCTTCTATAATCTTATTTATATAGATAAGATTATAAAGAAATGAGGAGTTTAGATATTACTAGAAAAAGTTAAGTATAAAGAATAAATAAAATACTATATTATAGTAGAGAGGTTTTTATTTAAAACTACTTTTTTAGCTAGTACTTTTTAGTTATTTCAAGATATTCTAAAATATTCTTATTTATAGTTATAGAATTATATAAGTAGTTAACTAGAAAAAATCCTAGAAATTTAACTTTCTTGAAAATTCTAAGATATAAATATTAAAATTTTTCATAATAAACTTTAACTATAAGGCGAATTAGATATTAGAGAATACTTAAAATATAGGGGAGTAGAAACTCCTATTCTAAGAGTCTTATAATAGAAGCTATTACTATTACTTATATCTTACTTAGTAATACTTACTTATCTATATACTAAAGCGATAGTAGTAGCTAAAAAAGCTTATCTTAAGAGTTATATTAAATCTCGCTCCTAGAATAAAGTTAGTAAAGCTTTTATAAAAAGCTTAAAGATTTTAAAATACTACTAGGTTTATACCTATAAGTTTGATAAGTATAGGTACCTCCTAAAAATCAAAGCTCGCCTTATTATTTATAGAGATTAATAACTATAAAATAACTATAAAACCTATATAATAACCCTAGTAAATATATTATTTTAAACCTTTATAGTAATTACTAATTACTTTAATCTTAAACTACTCTAATATAACATAATTAACATGTTTATACGCGTAATACTTAATAAAATTATTTATATAGAGATACTACTAGGTTATTAAATACAAAACAAGATCTACTACTTAAACAAAGTACTATATAGCTTTTAGAGATCCCCTTTCCTCTAGTAATATTACTTAGAAGTAAGCCTTAAACGTTTTAGTTTTAAACCTACTACGGGAAAACCTTATTACTAGCTTAAAAAGCGTATTATCTTCTTCTTTTATATTAACAATTATATATTCTCTTTCCCCTCAAAAAATATATCTAAAGTACTTATATTATTAGTAGACCTCTAGAAGAAATATTACTTTAAGGGAAATAAGGATTTATAGTAATTTCTTAGTATTGAAATTATTCAAGATTACGTAGTGCGACAGCTATAGCTTTTATAAGTAATATATATCGAAAAGCTCCTTAAACGTTTTATAAAGTATATATAATATATCAAATAATTCGAAACCCCTCTAAAGCCTAATAAACTCCTCCTATAGTATAATCAAGCCTCTTACGTAGAAATTAAATACTACTAATAAAATATTAGCTTTATTAATTATACTACTATTATAATGAAACTAGATATTACCTATATAGTAAGCTGATTATTACGCTTTAACTAAAACCCTTTAAATAACTACTATATTAAAGCTGAATAAATAATATAATACTTTAGTAAAATAAAGAACTTCTACCTCGAGTTTAGCTATAAAGCTAGTAATCTATTTAATAGCTTTATTATTACTATAAATACTAGCTTTACGGATAATAGTAATAATCAAAAGAGTTCTCAAGTATATACTATATATCTCTTCAGAAGCCTAATAATATAGTATACTAATAAATAAGATACTATTACTACTTTAATAACTAAAATAAAACTTTTAATACTATCTTAAATTACTTAAGAAGCTATTTTTACTAGCTATTTTATTACTATACTTCGAATAAACCTCTTAATAAATATATTTAGTAAAAACAGGGTACATAAACTTCACCTAACTATCTAAATCCAGTATAATAACTAGTAAATAATATACTTAGTAATAGCTAAAATAGTTTAACTATATATAAAATTAAGGTATATAGATATCTATAACTACTAGCTATATCAAAGAACCTAGTAAAACTACTTCAAGATTAAATATATACCCTTAAGAGACCTCATAGCTAATAACTTTATAAAGTTTCTCTAAAGTTATTAGTTTAGTATTTTCGTTATTTAAATCAATATAACAGACCAGTTAAGACACCTAGAATTATAACAAGAAGAAAAACTTCAAGATATTAGGGGTACTAGAAGCCCTATACCTAAAATACCCCCTAGTAAATAAGGAGTACCTAAATAACCTAAAAATAATACTACTTTTCTTACTATAGGGGTAGAGGTTTAATAAAAGTAATAAGGTTATTTAGAGCATTTCTTATAAGATATAAATAAAGTATTAACAGTATTATTCGAAAAGCTAGCCTATAGGTAAAGCCCTCAAAGCTAGAAAAGTATATTAGGAATAACGTGTTTAAGTAGTAGAGTTTTCGCTAGAAGAACTCTCAGCCGCGGCGCCGTCTCTATAAACCTCGCCCTACTTTATCCAGACGAAATAGGACTACGCGCGTTATACTTAGCCACGTTTAGTTATACATAATACACACTAGATTTTACCCCCTAATTATATACAACAAATACCAGAACCCTTTTGCACCCGTACGACGAGATCACGTATAGCATGCGATTATCCCCTCCGGATAAACTAACATATATATTATCGAATATTAAGTAATAGAAATTATTTAGTAATTAAAATAAACCTAAATAAACTCTTAAATAGATTTAATACTATATTTATTCCATTTTATTTAATAGTAGAATAGATTATAGATTCCTACTTAAAATAAACCTTAGTTTCCTTATTTTATTTAAGAACAGTATTAATATAGTTTTAGTAGTAATAGTATATTTATAATAATATAATAAGATAAGTATAAGTAGAATATAGTAAATTACTAAGAAATTCTAAATTAAAGATAGAATATAACAATTATTATACTATATCAAAATAAATTGGCTAAATAGGAAGCTTGATGAAGTATCTTTAAAGTATTAGATTATTAATATACTAAATCTACTAAATATTATATTACATATTCCTAGAAGTATCTACTCAATATTCTATATTAACTTTACTAAGTAAATAGAAAATAGTTGATTACTATCCTAGTAATATATAAATATATATTTCTATTTTATACTAGTTTTCATTAGGGAAAATAGTAAAACTTAAGACAAATATAAAATTAAGGAAATAGTAGTAGTACGGAATCTTTGAAAATAAAAGTATAGCTATAATATATTAGTCAGAAAAAGAGGCTACAATACTTTAATATAGGAAGTTTTAGAAAGTGTCACTGATAATAAAGTTATCTTATAAGTTGAATTATAATATAAAGATATTAAACAGAATAATAATGTAATATTAATTTACTAATAATAAAACGCTCTTTAAACTATAAACTAAGTGATATGATAGATTCTAGAAAATATCTATAACTAGCTATATAATTAACCTTTTAAGTATTGAGTAAAAAAGCTAGATAAAAAATTAGTATTATCTTATTTTAACTCTTTTTCCTAGTATTCCTCCTTTCTTATGTTATTATTCTATTCTTCTTCTTTTTTATATCAGAATTAGTAATAAGTAATACTTATTCGTAAGTAAAGTATTATTAATACTAGTAAAAAATAGTAATTATATAGTAGTAGTAAATAGGTAAGCTAGTATTAATAAAGCTAAAGATCTAGTTACAGTATTAGTAAGGTATAATATAATTATTTAGTTACTTTTACTCTATACCTAGAATATTATCTAAAGTCTTTACCCTATATATAGATTTAACTATAGATTTTACCTAATAATAGCATTTATACTAATACTAGCTTATAACTAGTTAAAATAGTAATGAAATTACTTATTATTATAGATAGTTATATCCCTAATTCTAATATTTAACTTTATAGTAGTAGAAAACCTTATAATAATAGTTTATATAGGGAGAACTTTATTAAGACTAAGACTAAATATANATATATAGCTAAAAATAACTACTAAAATCATAAGGTTAAGAACTTTTATAAACCTCTTAAAAATAGAATAAAATAAAATACCTATAAAAACTAAGTATTCTATAATCTATTACTCTTCTATATCCTTTATAATAGAACTAAAATCTTGTTAAAATCTATATAGCTACTTATTAAACAAAACTATAAAATAAGTATAGAAATATCTAGTTATAATTATTATAACTAAAACTATTACTTTATGAAAATAAACTTTAATAAAATTATCTTTAATATTATATAATTAATAACTAATTTATAGATATTTAAAAGAA
>RYZW01001558.1:8110-19554 GCA_004367215.1 Colletotrichum trifolii | reverse complement strand
ATAATTATATACTATAATATTCTAAAATATCTAATAACTAGTATTATAGTAGTATATTAATATTAAAGTATTACCTAATTAATACCTAATTCCTAATATTATTAGTTTAGTATAGTAAATTATAGGTTAACTAGATAATCTTCTTTTAAATATTTATAGGTTATTTATTAATTATAATATTTAGAATAATGTTATTAAAACCTAGTTTTATATACTAATAGTTTTAACTATAATAATTATAGCTAGATATCTATAGAAGGCTAGGCCTAGGCTATAATTNATTTTATGAAAACGTATCTTAATAAAATAATAGTTTTAATTATAATAGTTATAATTACATATTTCTATATTTATTCTATAATTCCTTTTTATAGATAGCTATATAGATTTTGGGGAGATTTAAGTTCTATTATAAAAGTATAGTATATTACTATTCTAGCTACTAGATTTTACTAAGGATAGTTTAGATATAGAAGAGTAATAGATTATAGAATACTTAGCTCTTAGTATTATATTTTACTCTACTTTTAAGAGGTTTATAAAAGCTTTTAACCCTACGACTTTAAGAGTTAGTTTTAGTTATATATACTAAACCCTAGCTTAGATAAAGTTTTCCCTATATAAATTATTATTATAAGGTCGTCTATTACTATAAGGTTAAATATTAGAACTAAGGATATAAGTATCTATAGTAATAGGTAATCTTATGATTGTTTTAACTAGTTATAAATTAGTATTAGTATAGATACTATTATTAAGTAAAATCTATAGTTAAATCTATATATAGAGTAAAGAGCTTAGATGATGATCTAAGTATTGAGCAAAAGTAACTAAATATATCTAGGTAAATAATACATTATTTTAAGAAGTTTGTTTTTTTATCTTAGCCAGTCCTAAAAATATTACTTATAGATCTATAAAGATAAGAAATATCTTAAATAATTTAAATTTTACTTAAGTTAGATTTCTTAAAAGTCTATCTACTAGTATCAAATCTATAAGTATATAGACTACTTCAAAACTACCTTTTAAATATTCTTAGTATAGGTATATTTTTGAAATATTTATGTTTTAAAATCTAGTAGAGAACTATTTATTATGTAAAATTACTAGTTTAATAGTTTAGTAGTTATTTTAATGGATTTCCTAAATATATCTAAAGTTAAGCTTAATATCTTAAAATAGCGTCTTTAGTATTATAGTCTTTTTAAAATATATTCTAAGCTAAGAAGTTTCATTTTAGTTATTAATATTATAATCATATTCTATTAAGTAGTTTTCTATTAGATTAGGCTTTTAAATCAAGAAACAATATAGTTATAATTTAATTTTCAAGTCTCTTCTCAGTTTACGAATACAGTATTCTTTGTAATTAAGATTATTTAAAATATCTTATTAATACCCTCTATATTTCTAAATTATAATACTAGGAATCTTATTTTATAGAAATACGAAATTATATAGTTTATAGTTTTTTAATATATTTAAGAAGAATTTATATAATATTTTAGAAATAGAGAATATATAAATAAGATATCTAGTTATATTATAATAGATATATAAAGAAATTAAACTAATCTTTATCTAGTATATATAAATTTCTTTAAATATAGCTTAATTATTATTTATAGTAATAGATATTCCCGCTTGACGTAGTAGTTTAACGTCTAGCTAGCTCTTACTATCACAGCAAGAGTAGTAGGTTCGAATCCTGTGGCGGGTAAGCGTGACTAGTAAGTATATATATATACATGCTTTCTTATTATATAAAACTATATAGTAACTACTACTAGCTATTAGTATTTACTAATAACTATTAAAGTAGCTAGCGACTATCTAATAGCTAGTAATAGGTAGTACTAGCTAATTAGTATTAGTATTATATAACTACGATCCTTAAAAAGTAACTATAATAGATATAGGCCTATACCTTCCCTTTATAATATACCTTCCGCATTTATTAGCTATTATATTAACTAACTATATCTTACTACTTGAGGTTTCCTCTATAGTTTCCACGGTTCCTCAGAACTAGTAGTATCTAGTAGGTAAATACGGTAAGAGCTGATAACTAGGTATAACTACTTTTAAAGGGTCCCGGAGAAGCATATAACTTTAATAGATCAGAGACCTTCAATATAACTACTATAGTAATAGATATTACTAGAAATAGTATTATTAGAATTAGGTTATAATTAAGATTAAAATACTTAGCGATTTTAGTAATATATATATTATAAACTAAGTAAATCTTATGATACTTAGAATCCCTAATTATTTAAACTCCTAAGAAATACTTAATAAAACCTTATTCTTTAAGTTTATAGGTATACTTAATACTTTTAATAATCTCAAGAATATCATTTTCACCTATTTGATAATATAAGAGAAGAATATTATTGATATAGAATAGGATATAAATACTTATTAAAAGGTAGGTAGGTATATAGCTTACATCTAGTAAAGTGATACCTTACGTTAAAGGTATATTTACTAGATATTCTCAAGGGAAGAGAAAATAGAATAAAAGAGTGAATAATAGTTACATTTAGTAACAGAATATTATACTTGGTTCATTTAAATATATACTAAAAGAGGGTATCGAAGCTTTCTTTTATAGTACTATGCTTAGTTCTAGAATACTCTAATTAGTAATTATTAGAATATTCGAGTAATACAGGCTTGCGTAAGTAATTACGAATCCAAAGTTAATTACTAGTAAGTACCCTGTAAAAAGAACGAGGTAGAATATTCCAGAGAATATTCAACGGTAAGTCGAGTACTACTATAGGGTAAACACCTACAGCTTAATATTTTAATAATACTTCAACTCTTATTTCTAAATAAATAAGGTTTTTCCAAGTATAGCTAGAAACTTAATAGTCTAAGTATAGTATTGAAGACTTTATACTAAAAAAAGTATTTTTTGAAACTTATAGAAAATATATTCGAGTTCTATATAATACCTTATAACTTTAAATCTATTTAGGAATTGGATTATTATTAGAAGTCTATTAGGGTTTCTTATAATATTCAGAAATATATTAATAATATGGAATTATAAAACTTTGAAGTTAAACTATACTATAATTATTATAGTTACCTCCTCAAAGGTTCGGGTAACTAGTATTACTATATATATAGTTTATGATAGATAAATTAGTTACATACTCCTATATATATAAATCCTTATTTTATACTATCTTAAAAAGCTATCTATATTTATCTTATAAGTAAAAATTTATTTAAGAAGAATAGACCTAATTTTAGTATCTTAGTAATCTATTTCTTACTAAGTAGTTTTCTCTTTTAATTTTATAATTTAAACCCCTATTATATTACTAAAGAATTTTCATAGTAGTTCTAGTAGGTTAGTAATATTTCTCTAGGGTTTTAGTAGGATAACTAGTTAATTAAAATATATTCGAATTTTAGTAGAAAAATCTTTCTTCTTTAATACTTTTTTTTGAAATAATAAGGTGTAGTATTAAAAAATTAACATCATTTTCATCTAACCCTTACTATTAATTAGGTAAATGAATACTAGTAAAACTATCTTATTTATATTTTAAGAGGTTTAAAATACTACTATTATCCTTTTTTCAAAGTACTATATCATTATTAATAGTAAAGCCTAGTTTAACTTACTATTATCATTTATTCCTATATTGTTAGCTAGGTTTTAAAGTAGTTAAAAATCTTATTCTAGTTAATTAAAATCTAGAATTATATTTTAGTTTTCCCTGAATCAACTAAATAGGGGTTCTAAGATAATAATTTCTATACTTAATTAAAGTAAATATCCCCTCTTCACTAGTTAGATTCTTTATTTTAAATATATTATCTAGGTTTCTAGTTATTAATATATTTCCTAAATTCTAATTTTCATTTAAGATTATTATATCTAATTATTATTAATCAGGAACCCAGACTAGTCTTATTAGTTTAAGTATTAGTTTAGGTATAATCAAACTTCTCTTTTTAATTTTCGAGACTAATTTTTAGTTTAGTTTAATATTTTAAGTTACTTCTAGTACTAATAGAATAACTAATAGAAAAGAAGTCTCTCTATTAAGTATTCTTATTATTCTAAAATTTCTAAGTATTTTAAGAATAAAGTTTTTTTTCCTTTTTAGTAATCAACTTAAGTAGTAGTTGTATAATTTCTTTTATAAGTATTTTATATAAGTCTTATTTCAAGTAAACTCTCGTCCTATTAAATTTAATATTTTAAGTAATAATAATGTTTTAAAAAGTAGAAATTTAGATTTTATAAAAGTAATAGGTATTTAGAATGTAGTGTACTAAGTATCTACTATATCTTCTTAGTTTAACTTTAAATAACCTTTTTAAAATACCTTATTTATAGTGTTTCTTAAGTAAGTATACTTGATAACTATAAATATAAATCTATTTTTAGTAAAATTATAAATCTTAATAAAACCCTAGAGTATACTATAGTATTTATTAATAAAAATACTATTCATACTAGGTTTCTTTGATTTTATATAATAATTTCTAATAATTTTAAATATTTAGAAATACATTATATAATATAACTACTATTTAAATTAACTCTACTTATAATTTGAATAGTAGTTTTATAATTTCGTATATTTTTATCTTCTTAGTAATTAGCTCTTTTCAAGTATACTTATTTATTTTAACTAGCTCTTTAGTATAAGAAAGAAATAGCTTAAGATGAATCTTTTATTCTATTACTTATTTTTAATAACTAGTTTGTCTATTTATTACTAGTAATATGTATATAATATTATATTAAGTTTTATAAACTAAAAGAGTTCTCTATTTTCGTTCCTATTTTTTAAATGTTATTAATATTTAAAAGACTAAATTATAGGTTTTAGTAAACAGTATAAATAAAAAAAGCAAACTTGAAAGTTTATATTTAATAATAAATATTTAAGAGTTATCTATATATACCCTAAAGAAGTTAAGTAAATCCTAAGTAATATAATACAATAGGTAAACTAGATATAAGTCTAAATTTTATCTAGAAATAACCTATTAAGAATAAGCTATTATATAATGAAAGTAGTCTAATTACTTTAGTCTTATAAGTTTTTCCCTCTAAATATTAAAAACTAAATACTTAAAAGTAATCTATCTTAAATATCTTACTTAAAAGTATTATATATAAATATTATTAAATTTTAGCTCTAAGAGAACTATTTTAAAACATAATTAAGAAACTAGAATATTTAGTGATTCTAAGATAATACTAGAAATATTTAAATAAACTATAAAATAGTTCGAAATAACTTATATTTAAAGAAAAAGAAATTATATTTTCAAGTAACTATTCTATAATAATAGAATACTTAATTAAACTAAACTTAAGAATATAGTCTAGTCTTATATATTAGATTTTAGGTTTATTAAAATATAGAGTCTCTAAAATAATATCAATATAGAAGTTTTAATATAAGTAATATTATCCAATATTAAATTAAGTATATTTTTCTTATTTAGACTATTAAGGATTCTTTTAAAAACCCTTTTACTTTTGCTAATTATAAGAAAGTTAGCTGAACTATATTAAATTAAATCTATTCTTTTACTAAACTTAAATAATCTTTTCTCAAAGAATTCTATTAAATAAGTAATATAGATTACTTAATAACTATTAAAAACTATATTTTTCAAAAATATATAAAGAAGATAAATAAATAAAAAGATTTTTAGGGGAAGTTTTATTAATTGTTTAAGGAGAGTAGGATTAATACCTATGTATATTAAGTTAGAAAAGTAGTAGTTATTACTAGACTTACTATTTAAGGAAGCTAATTTAGCTTTTAAAGTATCTAAAAAAGCTTTTTTAACTTTATCAGTATATGTTTTAGAGTTTAGCTATCCTTTTTTAGCTAGTTTTTATTATAAAATATAGAGTTTAGAATTATTTATTTTATTTATAATACTATTTTAAATAGTAACTAATATCTAAATATTAAGAAATTTAGTCTATAAACTAGTAATAGTATATTTAATATACCTATAGTTTTCTAGAAAGTATAGGTAATTCTTGAAACTATATGGGTATTTTGTTTATAATTTAATCTTTCAAATATTAGTAGTATTTAAATGATAAATAAAAAAATAGAAAAACCTTTTAATTTATAGTATTTAATAAGGGGAGGGGCCGATAGCTCGCTCTCTACTACGACTATTAGTAGATATATTACCCCCTAAAATATAATTTCAGCTTTCCTACCCCCCCTACTAATTACTATAGCTAGCCCCTAATTAATCCGGGGCTAAACCCCTTATAGCTATAGTAGCTAATATACTTGCCCTATATTAACCTTTTCGATAATAAATAACTAATAACTCCTTCTATAATAACCTCACGCCTTTATACCTTTATACCTTTATACCTTNTTTATACCTTTATATTTTTATAATTATATATAATTCGAACATCTCAAGATATTCAATTACTACTAACTATAAATATTCTATTCAAATTATAATTTTAATATCCGCGACTTCAATATCCCTACTAAACTTTATTTACCCCTAAGATAAGACTTTATATTACTAATATAAAAATTCTCTACTACTAATATGAATTAACTTATAATTTCTATATAAATATAATAAGATTTAGTTTATTCTTATTAGTAAATAATTTTAATATATTAAATATAGCTAATCTATAAATAATACTTATATAGATATAGATATTTCTAGTATAGCTAGATAGTTTTTCAAATATCTATTATTATATTATTATAATATTCTAAAATATCTAGTAACTAGTATTATAGTAATATATTAATATTAAAGTATTATTTAATTAATACTTAGTCCTTAATATTATTAGTTTAGTATAGTAGGTTATACGTTAGCTAAATAAAATGTTTTTAAATATCTATAAACTATTTATTAGTTATAGTATTTAGGATGATTTTATTAAGGTTTATTTTAATAAAGTAATAGTTTTAGTTATAATAGTTATAGTTAGATATTTCTATATTTATTCTATAGTTCTTTTTTTATAGGTAGCTGTATAGATTTCGAGGAGATTTTAGTTTTATTGTGAAAAATATAGAAGAGTAATAGGTTATAGAATACTTAGCTTTTATAGGTATTCTATTCTATTTTATTTTTAAGAGGTTTAAAAAAGTTCTTAACCCTATAACTTTAGTAGTTATTTTTAGCTTTATATATCAAGCCTTAGTCTTAATAAAGCTTTTCCCGATTATTATTATAAGGTTTTCTATTATTATAGGGTTAAATGTCGGAACTGGGGGTATAAGTATCCACGATAATAAGTAATTTTATTACTATTTTAATTAGTTATAAGCTAGTATTAGCATGAATACTATTACTGGGTAAAATCTATAGATAAATCTATATATAGGGTAAAGAGCTTAGATACTATTCTAAGTATAGAGCAAAAGTAATTAAATTAGATAAGTAGTAATAGTAATTAATAGAGAAACTAGTTACTAGAGATAAGTAATAGAATAAAGCATTAATCTCGAGTTATTTCTCTCTTGTACTAAAAAGTGAGTTAGAATAAGTAAGTATACTAGAAAAAAGCTAATTACTTAAAATATCAAAATATAAGAAACTATAGGATTACTATTTAAATTATAGGTAGAATTAATTCAAATAGTAGTTATACTATATAACATATCTCTAAATATTTAAAATAACTAGAAATTACTATATAAAACAAAAGAAACTTAGTATAAATAGTGTTTTTTTAATAAATATTAGAATATATTTTAAGTTTTTACTAAGATTTATATTTTTACTAAAAACAGATTTATATTTATAGTTATTAAGTATATTTACTTAAGAAATACTATAAACAAAGTATTTTAAAGAAATTATTTAAAGTTATAGTAAAAGGATATATTAGATATCTAGTAAATTATATTCTTAATATTTATGATTTATATAAGATCTAGATCTTTATTTTTTAGAAAGTTATTATTACCTAGGATATTGAATTTAATAAGATAAGATTTTATTTAAAATAAGATTTATATTAAGTATTTATAAAAAGATTATAAACCTACTAGTTAAATTAATTACTAAAGAGGAAAAAGACTTTATTTTTAAAATACTTAGAAAGTTTAGAATAATAAGAATACTTAATAAAAGGATTTCTTTTCTAAGAATTATCTTATTAGTATTAGAAGTAATTTAAAATATTAAGCTAAACTTAGAATTAGTCTCTAAAACTAATGAGAGAAATTCAATTATATTTTAACTAATACCTAAACTAATAAAACTAGTCTAGGTTTCTAATTAATAATAATGAGATATAATAATCTTAAGTAAAAATTAGAATTTAGGAAGTATATTAATAACTAGAGAACTAGATAGTATACTTAAAATTAAAATCTAGCTAGTTAAGAAAAGATACTTATTCTAACTAAAAATAGAAGTAATTATTTTAGGACCCCTATTTAACTAATTTAGGGTAGATTAAAGTATAACTCTAAACTTTAATTAACTAGATTAAAACCTTTAACTACTTGAGAACTAAACTAATAATATAGGAATAAATAATAATAGTAATTAAAGCTAGAGATTAGTATTAGTACCTATATAATACTTTTGAAAGAATATAATAGTAGTATTTTATACCTCTTAAAATATAAATAGGATATTTTTACTAGTATTTATTTACTCAATTAGTAACAAAAATTAAACGAGGATAATCTTAACGTTTTAATAGTTTTCTTTATTATTTAAAATATAATAATAAAGAAGAAGGATTTTTCTACTAAAATTTAAATATACTTTAATTAACTAGTTATATTACTAAGGACTTAGAAGGATATTATTAATTTACTAGAATTACTTTAAAATTACTTTATTAAAATAACTAGAACTAAGATTATAAAGTTAAAAGAAAAGAATACCTAGTAAGAAATAGATTACTAGAATACTAGATCTAGGCTTTTTCCTCTTATATAAGTTTTTACTTATAAAATAGATATAAATAGTTTTCTAGAATAATATAAAATAAAGATTTATATATATAGGGATATATAACTAGTTAATCTATTATAAATTATATATATGGTAATACTAGTTACCTAAACTTCTTAGGTAACTATAATAATTATAATATAGTCTAATCTTAAGGTTTATTGGTTTAATATTATTAATATATTTCTTAATACTATAAAGGATCTTAATAGATTTCTAATAATAGTTAAATTACTAGATAGATTTAAAGTTATAAAATATTATATAGAACTTAANTAATTAGTAATAAAAGCTAGATAAGGATAATCTTAACCTTTTAATAGTTTTCCTTATTATTTAAAATATAGTATTAAAAGAAAAGGATTTATTTACTAAAATTTAAATTATTATAACTAACTAGTTATATTACTAAGAACTTAGAAAGATATTACTACCTTATTAGAACTACTATAAAAATCCTTTATTAAAATAGTAAAAACTAAAATTAAAAAGTTAAAAGAGAAAAGTACTTAGCGAGAAATAGATTACTAGGATATTAGATCTAAGTACCTTTTTCTTAAATAAGTTTTTATTTTTAAGATTGATATAAATAGTTTTCTAGAATAGTATAAAATAAGGATTTATATATATAGGGATATATAACTAGTTAATCTATTATGAATTATATATATATAGTAATACTAGTTATCTGAATTTCTTAGGTAATTATAGCGATTATAGTATAGTTTAACCTTGAAGTTTTCTAGTTTAATATTATTTATACGTTTCTTAATACTATAAAGAGTACTAATAGATTTCTTATACTAGTTAAATTACTAAATAGATTTAAAGTTATCAAGTATTATATAGAACTCAAGTAAACTTTTTTCAGACTTTAAAATATATTTTCTTTAGTATAAGACTTTTTATATTATTTTTTTTAAGTTATTAGGTTTCTAGTTATACTTAGAAGAGTTTTATATATTTAAAAATAAGAATTGAAATATTCTTATCCTATTCTATATAAATAATATTCTTCTTTTGTATTATAAAATAGTTTAAAAAGAAACTCTTAAGATTATTAAAAATATTAAATATATTTACAAATCTAAAGAATAAAGTACTATTAAGTATTTCTTAAATCATTTAAATAGTTAGAAATTATGAGTATTATAAGATTTATTTTATTTATAATATATTTTACTAAAATTACTAAGTATTTTAATCTTAACCATAGTTTAACTTTAATAATACTATTCTTAGTAGTAATTTTGTATTTTAAATACTAGTTAAGTTATATTTTGAGAGATATATATATATTAGATAAAAGTTGATTTGAATCTTTATGTTTCTATTATAATATAACTAGATATCTTATCTATATATTTTCTACTTTTAAAATACAGTATAAATCTTTTTTAAGTATACTAGGATATTATGGATTATATAATTTAGTATCTTTATAAAATAAAATTCCTGATATTATAGTTTAGAAATTTAAGGGGTATTAATAAGATATCTTAAATACTTTTAATTATTAAAAATACTTTATTTATAAACTATAAAGAAACTTCAAAATTAAATTATAGATATATTATTTCTCTATTTAGAAAACTAATATAATAGAAAGCTACTTAATAAAATACTATAATAATATTAATAATTAAAATAAAACCCGCTTGATATAGTAGTTTAACGTCTAGCTAGCTTTTACCGTTTTATAGCAAGAGTAATAGGTTCGAATCCTGTAGTAGGTAAGCGTGACTAGTAGCTATATGTTTTCCGATTACGTAAACTAATTATAGTAACCGCTACTAGCTATTATTATTAGTAGTCACTAGCTACTAATATTAATAGCTAGTAATAGCTACTACTAGTTAGCTAGTATCTAGTATTACGTAACTATAATCCTATAATAAGTAATTGTGATAGATATAGGCTTATATTTTCCTTTTATATATACTTTCCGTATTTATTAGCTATTGTTTTAACTAATTGTATTATTACTATTTGAGGTTTTCTCTATTTAAATAGTTCTTTAGAACTAGTAATATCTAGAGGGTATATAAAGTAAAAGCTAACTATTAGGTATAGTTTCCTTTATAGGGTTCCCGAGAGGCGTATAACTTAAATAGTAAAAGACCTTCAATATAACTATATTATAATAATTAAAATAAAACTTCTTAGTTTAAAATATATTTTAAAAAAGACTATAGTATTAAAAAGACTTTTTCGAGATATTAAATTTAATTTTAGAGATATTTAGAGAATCTATCTTAATTACTACTAGATAATTAGACTAGTAATTTTAGATAATAAATACTTATTTGTCAAATTTTCATATATAGATATTTAATAGATATCGTTTTAGGAGGGGCTAATAGCTCGCTCTCTACTATAACTATTAGTAGACATATTACCCCCTAAAGTATAACTTTAGCCCTCCTACCCCCCCTACTAACTACTATAGCTAGCTTCTAATTAATCCGGGG
>RYZW01001557.1:0-15061 GCA_004367215.1 Colletotrichum trifolii | reverse complement strand
GAGTCCTAATAACTATACCTAAGAAGTTAGGTACTAGTAGGCTACTAGTAAGCCCCTAGTACTACTTTTAAGTAGACTTTTCACGCCTTTTACGAGAACTTCTCTTTTACTCCTTAGTTCTAAATAAATAGTATTTATACTCCCTATAGCTAAATCATAACCTAGGCCTAGCTTTTTATACTAAGAATATATTTATTTTAGAGATTTATATTATAATAACTAGTATATACTTTATTTATATTATAACTATAATACTTAAGAAAATCCTTAAATACTAAAATATCTACTAGATCTTAACTATTATATATACTAACTTATATTTACTCTATAAATACTTTATAAAGCTTAGTATTACTAAAAAGAAATATTTAATAATTAATATCATAGTATTAAAGTAATTATATAAATACTATAAGTTTTATAAAATATAATAGATTAATAGGGATAATAATATTACTAATATTTTCATAAAAAGTACCCTAAACTATACTTTTAAGAGATTTATCAATTTAAACTATATGATTATTTAAATAGAAAAATAGGTTATTTAAGTAGAGTAGATAATCAAGGACATTTAGGCGTTATTAACTAAAAAGTAAAAGGATTACTTTTAACGCTATTTTACGCTTATTTTTATCGTTATTTTTAATAGCGTTTTAGCACGCGTTTATAGTATTTTTAGCACTAGCTTTTATATATAAATAAAGGCATATAAAGCGTATAGTAAGAAGAAAAAGTTACTAGTATTAGTAACACTATACTATATAGTATACAGTACCGCGTATAGTATATATATTTCTATATATATATAGCATATATAGCTATATATCTTAGTATATAATGTACATAACTATATACCTCATATTCTACTAGTAATACCCATTACTAGCTATAGCTTTATACTATAGTAATTAGTAAGTAACTACTATACTATAGATCTAGAACTTTATATACTTATATATAAGTATATAATATAGTAATAATAATAACGAATACCAGAACTCTTTTATATCTATACAACGAGATCATATATAGTATACTATTATCCTCTTGTAGATAAACTAATAATAATACTTCTTATAACTAGATATATTTCGAGTAAGTAGTTTTAGTATTTTTTTTACATTTTAGGTTATATATTTAGTTTTCTAGTAGTTAAAAGTAATATATAAAATAATCTCAAATACTGATAGTTTATTGAATATATAATTTATACTATATATAGAAACCTTTCAATTTGAGAAGTACTCCTACTATACTACTATATACTTAAAAGATTGAATAGAATTATCTAGATTCCTCTACTTTTCCTTTGCTAAGATAAAAATACTCAGGATCACTGGTTTTATGTGGGAACAAGGTGGCCAGTTGAGGGTAGTGGCCATTACGGGGTGGCCGACGTTACTGTCAAACCGTTTGTAGACTTGTATTGAAGTACGAAGAAGCCTGATGCTTGCAGCCGCAACCCCGCGAGCACCTCACACCTTCCTGCACTTCAGGAGTTCTCCCAACCTCATGTGCCTTGAAAATCTCGTTACAGTCCACTGCCTGCCTGCTTATTGCAACAATACTATTTACCGTCCTCCCTTAAGAGATCTTGGCCAGGCGATACGCATCTCACGCAACCGATTCTTCGACAGCCAGCCGTAGCGCGTACCACTCTGCAACAGACAGCTGCGAATGACGCGGTCTGGGAAACTAACGAGATTGTTGGAACGAGTGGAAGATTCCGATTCAGACGAACTTTCTGCGGTGCATGCCAATCCCATCGAAAGGTCCGACACGTCGCCATCGTCTCATCCTGGGAAAATGGCTCCGTCGAAGAAGGGCCGCGGGAGATCGTCCACATCAAACAGGATTGTTAAGCCTCGAGAAAGGCCAACGCGCCGTTCCAATGCAAGGGCTGCGGCTGCTTCCGCGAGTGTCACGGTTATCGATAATCTGAACAATGAGAACATCAAGAGCCGCGTAGAACATCCAGGAAGGCGACTTGTTCATCCATCGCAGTCGGGGGAGGACAGTGAAGATGAAGTCTTGGGAGACGAGGGCAACAGTACGACCCCCCCCCGAGCGCGCATCACCAAGCCAAGAGGTCGACCAAAGATGTGTGCGATGCTGGTAGAGCGAGAAGGAAACGGCCGTGCCTCTGGCTCGGCTGTCAAGCCCTTTACGGGATCAACAAAGCGAGGACGCCGTACAGATGAAAAGCTGACACAGAGTGGGGACGTGACAATTTCAGAAACACAGACCTCAGGGGACATGGAGGTTGACAGTGAAGGACACGACCAGTTCGAAAACCTTCCTTCACCGCCCAGAGCATCACAGTATGGCACAGGCGCCACGGTCTCTTCAGATACGGATGCTAGTGGAGTCAAGTTGCGCAGGCGCTTGGGCGACCTGGTTGCAAAGTACGAGGGACTTGAGCTCAAATATCGGGACCTCCGCGAGATTGGCATCAAGACAGCGGAACAAAATTTCGACGTGCTCAAGGAGCAGAGCGAGGAACGGGCAAGAAGTGAGTGTCGCAGGGGTAGCAGATCGATGGCTGATGGGGCTAACTAATCAAAGCTGCGAGTGAACTCATCAGCAACCTCAAAGCAGACCTTGCGACTCAGAGGAGTCTGGCTAAGGAAGGCGAACAAACTAAGAAGAGGCTATTGGATACGGAAGCCAGGGTGGCCGAGCTGACAAAGCTCTTGGCCGACGCAAAGCAGGAAGCCAAGACGCTGTGCAATAAATTGGCGCAAACCAGATCTGCTGAAGTTGCGGTAACATCCAGGGTTCCCGGCAGCGCAGTTAAGGGCGGAGCTGCGGCTGCCCGCGCAATAGCGACGGCTAGCTCAGAGGCTGTCCAAGCGGCTCAGCTGAAAGAAGACCTCTATGGTGATCTGACGGGGTTAATCGTCAGATTGGTTAGGCGCGACCCGGCGGCTCAGGTCTTTGATTGCATTCAGACGGGCAGAAATGGGAGTAAGTTCTCGCAAGCGAACACTTGGACAATGATATATTCAGTGACAGGGGCTAACAACGGTCTCAGCACTCCACTTCAAGCTTGAAGTTGAGAAGGAGAATACAGGCGACAACTACGAGGAGGCGCACTTCACCTACAAGCCACAGCTGGATCCGAGTCGGGATCGTGACTTGATGGATTTGCTGCCTGACTTTCTGACGGAGGAAATTGAATTCGCCCGACCCCATGCAGCGAAGTTTTACTCCCGAGTTAAAAGGTCTTTAGTAGAGTGAGACGCAGAGCTAGTATTATACCAGGAAAGAGAACTAGCATATGATATTAGGTGAATAGAAAAGTCGTCTTCATTATAATACTATAGAATCCTCATTACTTAATGAAAAAGTTTGACTTAAGCTATTCTATATAACTAAGAGATAAGAAGCTATATAATAAAAACATAAATATATATATAAATATATATTTACTTTTAAGTATTTAGTTACTTTTACTCTATATCTAAAATAGTATCTAAGCTCTTTGCCTTATATATAGATTTATCTATAAATTTTACTTAGTAATAGTATTTATANGTATTTATACTAATACTAGTTTATAACTAGTTAAAATAGTAATGAAATTACTTATTATTATAGATAATTATACCCCTAGTTTTAATATTTTACTTTATAGTAGTAGAAGACCTCGTAATAATAGTCTATATAAAGAGAGCTTTATTAAAACTAAGGTTTAATATATAAGGTTAAAAGTAACTACTAAGGTTATAAGGCTAAGAACCTTTTTAAACCTCTTGAAAATAGAATAAAACAGAGTACTTACTTCAAGACGTAAGAGCTAGGCGTTCCGTAATCTATCGCTCTTCTATAACTATCCTCAGCATAGCCTAGCAGCTAGAGTAGTAGTATACTATACCTTCACGATAATACCGAAACCTCCTCGAAATCTATATGGCTACCCGCAAAAAGTTATTTTTAAGTATAATAATATATATTAATTAAATAAATAAACTATATTCTACTTAACTATTAGTTTATCTAGTAGGGATAATCGTATATTATATATAATCTTGTTATATAAGTATAAAAGAGTTCTAGTATTCGTTATTATTATTATTACTACATTATATAGCTATAAATATAACTATATAAAGTTCTAGATTTATGATATAGTAGTTATTTACTAATTACTATAGTACTAGCTTATAGCTAGTAATAAGTATTAGTAGTAAAGTATAGAAGTATATAGCTATATATACTCTATATATATGGAACTATATAGTGATATATACTATATATATATAAGTATATATACTATACGTAGTAATATATACTATAAAGTATAACATTACTAATATAAATAACTTTTCTTTTTACTATATATTTTATACCTATCTATTAATATATAAAAACTAGTATTAAAAATACTATGAATATATACTAAAAATACTATTAAAAATGATATTAAAAATAAAGCTTAAATAGTATTAAAAACGATCTTTTTACCCTTTACTTAATAATACCTAGATACTCTTTATCTACTCTACTTAAATAACCTATCCCTCTATTCAAATAACTATATAATATAAATTAATAAATCTCTCGAAAGTATAATTCGGGGTATTTTTCGTAAAACTATTAATAATATTATTATCTCTATTAATCTACTATATTTTATAGAACTTATAATATTTATATAATTACCTTAATATTATAATATTAATTATTAAATGTTTCTCTTTAATAATACTAAACTTTATAAACTACTCATAAAATAAATACAAGTTAGTATATATAGTAATTAGAATCTAGGGGAAATCTTAATATTCAAGGATTGTCTTACGTAATATAGTAATAATATAAGTAAAGTCTATACTAGTTATTATAGTATGAATCTTTTAAAGTAAATATGCTCTTAATAATCTTTTTATTTTTAATAGAAGAATAATATATAAAGTTACTATAAAAGTTAAACTAGCTATTATTAATTACTATTTCTTAGTTTCTTAGTTTAGGATTATTATAAATTCTAGTCAAAACAAGAAATTAGTATTATCAATAGAAAGGCTATTAATAAAAACATAAAAGTATACTTTGGAGAAATTAAGTAATATAAAATTAAAATTATAGTTGAAATACTTAATTTACTACTTAAAAGACTTATTAAATATAATAGTTTTATGAATAGAAAATCATTACTCTTATATAGTATTTAAAAGGTTAAATAATACTTCAGCTTAGTATATTAAGGCGAAAGATACTTTATATATACACTATTTAATATATGCTTTCCTAAGTACTTTAGGTATAATATATATAATAAGGAAAACTAGCTTTTACCCTTAGTACTTTTAATATAAGCAGAAAATATTACTATTAAAACTTAAGATACTTCTATTAAAAACAAGAGAGGTTATCTCTAGAAAACTAATTTTAAACTTTATTTTAAATAAAGCTTTTAGAACTCTTTATCCTTATGAGATAAGAAATTAATATTAGAGAACTTAAAAATATTATCTATTGATATACCTATAAAGCTGAAGTCTTTATTAATAAAATGTAAGATGAAGAAATATAAATTATATATTAATATTTCTATTAGTAACTACTCTTTATAATACCTAGAATTAACTACTTACTAGTAAATACTAACTTTAGTAAAACTATATAATAGTTTAATAATAATTATTATAGATTCTAGAAAATATTACTTTTTAAAATACAAAAACAAATTAGCTATAATATACTTTATAAGTTCTACTTTAACTTAAGTATAGGTTTAAGTAATATCTTGAACCTATATTATTATACTTTAATACTAGAAAAGAACTAAAGTTATAGCTAAAATTAACTATTAGCTACCATATTAATTTATCAGTAATTATGTTAATATTTCAAACCTACTATTGTTACTAAAACCCTAGATTATAAAATATAATTTCTTATTTATCTTTGTTATGTTTCCATTCTTAATCTTATTAATAGTATATAATTTACAATACTTATAATCTTTAAAGAAAATAAGGTTATACTAGATAATATTAAAAATAGTATCAGTAATAATACTCTTAACCTCTTTTTTAATTAACTCTTTAAATAATTCACTTAAGATTATAGTAATATCTTTTATAGAAAATAAAAGAGAAAGCTATATCCAACTATTCCTTAATTATTAGGTATACTATAAAACAAAGCTCTTACCTAAATCTTCTTACTAAAGTAGTAGTTACTATTAATTTTGGAGATATAACTATTAATAATAATACATCAGGGATATTACTTACTATACAAAGAAGTAAGAAATTGTTATTACTAATAATAGTAAGATTACTATTATGTATTACAATAGTATTTTATAGTATAGCTTTAGTTATGATAGTTATAGCTAGCTATCTCTATATCTATCTCGTAGTAATCTTTTTCTAAGTAGCTATATAGATTTTAAGGAAACTTTAGTTCCATTATAAAAATTGTAGAATAATAATAGATTACGGAATACTTAACTCTTATATCTCGAAATAAATATTCTATTTTATTCTATTATTAAGAAATTCAAAAAAGTCCTTAACTCCATAACTTTCATAGTTATTTTGAGTTATATATTATAAACCTTAATCTTAATAAAATTCTCCCCATATAAACCACTACTATAAAGCTTTCTATTATTATAAAGTTAAATATTAGAACTAGGGGTATAATTATCTATATTAATAAGTAATTCCATTACTATTTTAACTAGTTATAAGCTAGTATTAATATAAATAATATTATTAAGTAAAGTCTATAGTTAAATCTATATATAGAGTAAAAAGCTCAGATACTATTCTAAGTGTAAAGTAAAAGTAACTAAATAGTATTTTATAGTATCTACTAAGTATTCTAGGGCTCTATGGGAATAATAATAAACAAAATCAAAATGCTACTATAAAAGTATATGTCTTTATATAAAATTAGATTTCTTGTAATAATATTACGGAAATAACTGAAATAATATATATTAGTATCTTTAAGTATTAGATTTAGTAATACACTTAGTAAGATCTATTATTTACTCTTAAAGTATAGCTTTATAGCTATTATTTATAACTCTCAAAAACCTTGAAAGAGTTTAAGAATAAATATCTTACTATAAGTAGTAATAAAGCGAAAAAAGCTTTACTATCTTTATTCCTCTTATTATATATATATATATATATATATAACTAAAATAAGAAAGCTACTATCTATAAGATAGTAGAACTATTATTTATTACTAAAGTAGTATTAACAATATATTTAGTATAAGTATAATAGGCTTCTCCTATGACTTTCTATATAGTATAAACCTAGGTAACTATATCTAAGGAAAAAGTAGAACCTTCTATAAAATATAAATATATACTAAAATTAAGTAGTATAAATATAGAACTATTTAAACTAATAGTATTATTAATTACTTTATATACTATTTAAAGTAATACTCTTTAGATTACTATAGAAACCTTATTATTACAAATCTTGTATACCCAGTAAAAAGAAATATAGTAATATTTAACTTTATTAATACTATGATATACCTGAATTAATACTATTTAAACTATTAATCCTATAGATTTTACTTCTAATCTAGACTCTTTAGATTAAAATATTACGCCTATATTAGTAATAATAAAATTTAGAAAACCCTAGTAAAGGTTAATCTAGTATACCTTAAAAGCCTCCTATATTACTTTTACTAAGATATTTAATAAAAGGTAAGTAATATTAGATATTATAGTAGTATTAATAATATAAAATATAAAATAACTATTAAAGTAAATAATATTAATAGTAACCTTGAAGTTAAACTTAATATTATCCTCAAAAATAAAACAAGGATAAGAAGAGGTAATACTATATATCTAATACTAGTAGTAATACTACTTAAAAGCCTTAAAAGCATAATATTTAACTAGATATCCTACTTTAGTAAATATATTATAGAAATATGTTATAACTAAATATCTAAAATAGTAATAGAATCTCTATATCTCTAATTCTATAGAATATATAGAAATAAGTATTTACTCTTTATCGAGGAATATCCATACATACCCCTATTTTCACATAATAAGTATAATCTTTTTACTTCAGCAAAACTAGTAATATGTATTATTAAATATAATACTAGAAGAATCTATATTTATTAAATAGAGCAAAAAAGGTATTATATAGTTCTATATAAAATATAATAATACTTAGTAATATAAGAAGATTAACTATTGTAAATATTATAATTAAAGTAGTACTACTAAAATAGATTATAACTAGTTTACTTTATAGAGATATAAAAATTATAAAAAGGTTAACTATTCACTTAGAAATTGTAAACTAGGAATAGTTAGTGATCGAGAACCTAGTCATACCCAAATTAGGTAAAATCCCTTGAAAAATAATTATTAACTAATAGCCTTTAAGTATAAAAGTATATATAGGAGTTATATCTATATTCATAGTAATCTCGTTATTAGAAGTATCTCTCTTAGTAAAAATATATAGTACTACTTAATCTTAGAAAATGCTAGTAATTTTATTTCTATCTAGAATAGTAAGTTACTTACTAAAAGGTAATATAAAAAATATCTTAAGAATAATAAAAGTATAGTCTTTCAAGTTATACTATATTTAGTATCAAGTAATAAGTTCCTTATACTTATTATCTCTTAGGAATACCTAGAAATTATTATCGAAACTATTAATACTTTTATATTTAATAAGAAGAACCTAGTATACTACTATAAAGTATACCTTTAAATTACTAGCTAATTTATCCCTATTATATAGAACATATTACTCTTTAAAAATATAGTTTATTGACTAATAACCTATTTTGCTATATATATAGTACTTCTTATTATATATATATATATATATATATAGAAATTAGGAGAAAGTAATATCTACTTTATAATAGTTAGGAATAACTTTAAATATAGCTATAATTTCAAGTATTACCACGAGGCATATTATATATATAATTAGTGCAAAACTATTCCTTAGATATATTACTATTATTTCTATTACTCTAAAAGTATTACGACCTTTAGGGTACTATAGTATTACTTTTAGTTAAATATAACTAGTTGAAGAAACTCTGAGAAATTACTATAAAACTAAACAAATACTACCTAGTATTCTAGTATACTGTAGTATATGTTTATGAACTAGTAATATAAAACCTTAGTAGTATACTAATTAGTTTTAAACATTTTCTAGAGATATATAAGTTTTAAAATAAAAACCTCGAGTTTTTCCGTTTTATCCTAATTAGGGCTTTTAATTATTATATACTCAAGAATAGTATTTCACTAGTTAGGGAAATAAATCTAGTAGATTTTTTTATTTCTAAAACACTCCTAAATATATATAACCTTCTAATTAAATTATAGGTTTTAGTTAGAGTATATACAATATTTAAAGTTGAAATTAAAAGCTTAATCTTTTAGTATAATAAAGAAAGCTCTTGTTTATCTATAGTATAAAATACTAAAATTAAAATAATCATTATAGTAAATATAAAATTTAGTTTTAAGAACATTATAAATGTTTCTATTATATTTTATACTCTTATTATATAACTTTATAAAATCTATAGTATACTTAATAGATAAGGTTTTAAATAGGAAAATAAAAGAAAAGTAAAAAAAATAATTAAATTACTAAAATACTATATATTACTATTATGTTTATATTTCTTACTAGTAGAAAAGCTCTATACTATACAGTTTAGGGGTTAGTAATCTTATTAGTAGTGGTAAAGGTTATATGTTTTATATTAGTAGTAATAAAAGCTAAGCATCTTATACGATATTTTTAGATATTAATCAGATTGTAATCATAGGTATTACTTCTTTAATATGAAATTTCGTAATATAGAAAAGAAACTCTAGCTTTTCGTCTACTTTAAAGAGATTTTTAATTTCTTTGAAATAATACTTAAAATTAGTCTTAGAACCTAAAGTACACTTCTTTATATTATGAGGTTTTATAGGAATTTAATATTCAAAAGCTTTACATGAAATAGATTAGTATAATATATCATAGACTTTCTTAATTTATATATTAATTTCAACTCTATACTTAACTAAGTACTCTTAAATATAATAAATTATATATGTATTAATAAATTACTATACTTCTATAAACTACTTATTAAAATCTATTCTCGAAGAATTAAAAAGCTTATGGTTATAGATCCTTAGGATATTATGTTATTAGATATACAGTACTATATAAGTAATGATATCTTTAATATTTACTTCTATAAAACTACTATAATTAATTTAAAAGGATTTTTCTAAAAATGTCTATATTAATATACAGCTTAAACTTCTCCGGAACTATCTAGTAATTAGCTAAAACTACCTAAACTATTACTATAATAAAGCTTAATCTAAAGTTCAATTTAAGAATTACTTCTAATATATTAATAGGGAAAGTAAAGAGTTTCTAAAGAAGGGAAGGTTTTTTAAAAAGAATAGGAATTTTGAAATACTATATAGATTTCTTAAGTATAAGAAATATAAGATACTATAAGTCCTATATATTAGAAAGGCTTAGTAATATTCTAAAAACGTTATTATATTTACTAAATACCTTTTATTTAGTACTAAAAAGTATTATTCAAATTTCTTTTTCTAGTATTTTATAGAATATCTTTAAGTAAATTATCTTAAAAATCTATAATTAATTGTTTCATAATAACTTTCATAGAAACGTTATTATATAATTTAGAAGTTTTAGTAAGAGATTTAAGTTAAAAGAAATATTTCTAAAATATCTAAGTTAATACTTATGATCTTTTATTCTATATTGTTTTTTAAACAAAAGGTTTATAATTACTTCTTCTAATATAAAGAATCTTATTTACTCATAGTATAGTAGTAATAGATAAATTAATTACCAATTAGTATTAGTTTATCTAGTAAAGATAATTATATACTACACATAATCTTATTATATAAATATAAAAAAAGTTCCAGTATTTATCATTATTATTACTATATTATATAGCTATTTATATAATTATATAAAACTCTACATCTTTAGTATTATAATTATTTACTAATTATAATAATACTAAACTATAACTAGTATTAGGTATTACTAGTAAAATATAGAAGTATATAGTTACGTATACTATATATATATAGAAATATATAGTTATAAATACTATATATATATATAAATATATAGTTACATATACTATATATATATAGTAATATTCGTACTATACGCAATAGCGTATAATATATAGTATAGTATTACCAATATGAATAGTTATTCAAAAATATAATTTCTATACTATATCTTATTTGAAATGTATTTACTTTACTTCTAGTAATAATAATAAAGTTATATATTAAAGATTATATATTATAACTACTAATTTATTTAGAGAATAATACATATTAAACGTAATCCTTCTATATAAGTATAAAGTAGTATTCAAGTTATTATTATTATTATTAGTACAACAATATATAGTATATAGTACTATATAAAGCTTTAAGTTTATAGTATAGTAATAAGTTACTAGTTACTATATATTTAATTATAGCTTATACCAGGTAGCTAGTACTTATTCCTCGTGAAGTACAAAAGGAATAATATATATATAGAGTAATAAAGATAAGTACTACATACTTTATAATATAATATAACTAATACTAATAACTCTTTCTTTTACTATATATCCTAATACTTATCTATTTATACGAAAATTTATATTCTCAATAATCTATACTTTTTACTTGAAGAATACTTAAATAGTTATTCATTTCTTCTACTTAACTAATCTATCTCTATATTTCGATAATTATATAGTTTAAACTAATAGACTTCAGGGGAGGCTAATAGTTCGCTCTCTACTATAACTATTAGTAGATATATTACTCCCTGAAGTACAACTTTAGCCCTCTTACCCCCCTACTAATTACTATAGCTAGCCCCTAGTTAATCTCGAGCTAAATAATACTTAAGTAGTAATTCATTTCTTCTATATAAGTAATCTATCTCTATATTTCAATAATTATATAGTTTAAACTAATAAACTTCGGGAAAGGCTAATAACTTATTCTCTACTATAACTATTAGTAGATATATTATTCCCTAAAGTATAACTTTAGCCCTTTTACTCCCCTATTAACTTATTATATGTAATTAGGAGGTAAAATCTAGTATATATTTGTTAGGAATAACGCGTTTGAGCAGTAGAGTTTTCGCTAGAAGAACTCTTAGTTGCGGTACTATCTCTATAAGCTTTACTTTACTTTAACTAGATAAAATAAAACTATACGCGTTATATTTAGCTATATTTAATTACACAGAATATATACTAGATTTTACCCCCTAATTATATATAATAATTAAGAGTCTTATAATACTAAAAAGCTACTAGGTTAAAAGTATATATTATGCTAAATCTATGTATTTTAAATATTAAGATATCTACTAAAAATACCCCTATACTAATCTTTAAAAAAGCTAACTAGTAGCTTACCTAGTATAATACTTTTTAGGTAGAAACTAAGGCTTATAACTTATAGGATTACTTAAATTTTAAAGTAATAATTCGCCGAAGTTTCTTTTTAAAGCTTCTTTAAAAGCTACTCTTAAGTAACTTTCTAAAAACTAGATAGTACTAATAAATATATAAGATACCTAAATTAGCTATTNTAAGCTTATAAGATACCTAAATTAGTTACTCTTAAACCTCTTACCCCTAGAAGGATTAACTATAAGGAAAATTAATAACTCCTAGTTAATACTACTAAAGAAGTTTAAATAAAAGATATTATAGATTTTATAGAGAAAAGTTTAAAGGCTTATATAGCTTTCTATAGTTTCTATACTTTAAAGGCTTGAAATTACTAATATAAATATTTAAACTAAACTTACTTAATAAGTTAGATCTTTAAGTATATAAGTAAAATACTATAATATTAATATTACTATATAGAAGAGGATATAGTAGTATAAGTTATAAATCTCTATAATTACTTTAGTATTATAAATAATTTATATTTCTAAAATACTACTATAATATACTATAAGATATTTTAGTCCCCGAGACTTAAGTATCTTACTATAAAATTAATAACTAAAATATAGTTTTAGAAGTAGTAAAATATTATATATAAAGCTTAAGTAGTTAACTATATTTTATTTATTACTAGAATACTATAAGTTCACGATTTTATAATTTTACTAGTTTATTTACCTATCGAGGCTTATATATTGGGCTATATACTTATAATCTATAGCTATTTAGATTTAATACCCCTAGATAAGGTTATCTCGGCTATTATAGAGGCTATTTAATACTTCCCCGAGTCTCTCTAGTATAGTAAAATAAGTTACGGGATTTCTAATATCTCAATAGAAGCCCCTATACTTACTTCGAATACTTAAAGTAATAAGAGATATTTTTAAAGCTCTAATAAGCCCCTATATTATATTTTCTAAAGTATAGCCTAAACTACTCTTTAATATACTATTACTATATATATTTTTAGTTAGTTTATAAAAGCTAAGTATTAAATATTTTAACTAAAAAGAAAATTAAATAGTTATTAGTTTTAGATTTAGACTTTTTAAAAAGAATTTAAAGCTTTAGATAATAGTAACTATATAGCTAGCCTTCTAGCTAAGTTAGCTATAATATAGTATAATAAGTATACTACGAAGAAGGGTTTTAATAATACCCCTTCTAAGACTTTTTTATTTTTAATTTAAGTATTTTAATTTATATTTTCTGAGATATAGAGTACTTTATAATATTTCGAGGAATTCTAGTAAGAAACTATATTTAGTATAGTATAAAACCTATATTAATTAAAAGTTATAGAGATACTAAGATATTTATTTAGATTATAGAAAGTAAAAAGGTTAAGTTATACTTCTATAATATTACTCTCTATACTATTCTAATAATAAACCTTATCTCTTTTTAGTAGTTATAAAAATGAGATTACTAGTAAAATACTAAGCTAAACTACCTATTTTAACTATAGAAGAATAATTATTCTAAGATTATAGTAGTTAATACTTAATATAGCTAGTAAATCCTCAAATATCGTATACCTTATAAGAGATTAACTACTTTAGCTATATAAGTAGTATAGTATAAGCTTTCTCCTAGATATTACTAATACTAGTACTATACTATAAATACTATTTAAAGACCTCTAAAAAATAACGAATAGTTCTAGTACTAGTATTTAAAGTATCTTAATAGAGAACTTCTAAACTACTTTATCTCTACTATATAAAATATTCATATTACTAATAGCTATTCGAAATATAATAGATACTAGCCTATTTAGGGGGTATATAAGGTATATAGTATCGGTAAAGCTAAATAAAAGATTCGTTATATAAAGTATGAAAGTACTTTATATACTATTCCTAGGGAATATATTACTTTTAACTTTTACCCCTATTACTAGGGCTATAATAATTATACCTCTACTTTAATATTTATAGACTAAGCTACTAATTATTCTTAAGACTTCTATCTTATTAAGTATACTAGAACTATAATTACAAAAGTATTTAAGAGTTTTATAGTACTTTTTAAATACTAATATAGTATTAATATTAAGATTTTCGAATATAATAATAAGGTTTCTAAGTATAAGAAATTAAAGTTCGACCTTATTTCTTAAAATATATACTTTAAACTATTTACTTTATATACTTAAAGCTAAAACGGGAATACTAAATATATTAGAGTTATTATTAAAACTTACGCGAGAACTATAAAATATAGTAATAAGCTATTTTATAATCTCTAGTTTAAAACTCTATAAGCTATAGTATTTCTTTATAACTAAATACTAATATAACTTTTAGGCTAGTAAGTACCCTACAAAAAGCTTTACAAAACTACTTAAAAAGATAATACTATAAAGCTAGATTTAGCTTACTTTTATATTTATAATTATAAATATTTTATTTTAACTATAGATATAAAGTTAAAACATAACTAGCTAGTATACTTTAAGGGGTATATTTTTATTAGCTTTTTAGTTAACTATACTTTAACTAACTAATATTAAATATAGAACCTACTCTA
>RYZW01001555.1:0-19608 GCA_004367215.1 Colletotrichum trifolii | reverse complement strand
TATTTATTATATTATACTAAACTAGAAATATTTAAATTAGTTTTCTCGAGGACTTTCTTATATTTAACTCTATTTTATTATTATATAGTTAAATTATTCTAGGTATATTAATATCTTAGAGTTTTTAAAGAAATTTGAAAAGAGATATTATTAGTATCAAGGAGTTCTATTTAAGTAAGTATTAGAAAAATATTATTAATAGTAGTATTAATTTATATTTAAATTATATTATAGTATTTCTTTATTTCTTCATAATTAAATTCTTAAACTATTTAGAACTTAAGGTTTATTATTTAGTAGTTAAAAGATTCTTTAGTTTTAGGAATATGAAATTTCATGTTTATAATTTTCTATTAGATAATATTTTCTCAGGTAAGTTATTAATTGAATTTAAGTAGATTAATTATTTTTGAAATATTAAAGATAGGTAGAATATCTAGATTGTTATATTGCTAGATATTTCAGCTAATTATGTAGAATTATAATATAATATACTAATAATTAAAGTTAAAGCTATTAGATACCTTTACTATTATATTAAGATTACTAGTAATTAAATATATTATTTTTAAGTAGTTTATTAAAGAATTAATAAAATAGATTAAAAAAGATTTCTTTTATATTTATTAATTATAAGTAAGGAAGGGGCTGATAGCTTGTTTTCTATTACGACTATTAGTAGATATGTTGCCCCCTTAAGTATAATTTTAGCTTTCTTACCCCCCCCTACTAACTACTATAGCTAGCTCCTAGTTAATCCGGGGCCAAACCCCTTATAGCTATAGTAGCTAGTATACCTACCCCGCGTTAACCTTTTTATAGATAATAAATAACTAATAAGTCTTTCCGTAATAACTTTGTACCTTTACGCCTTTATACTCTCACGGCTATATATGATTCGAATATCTCGAGATATTCGATTACTACTAACTATAAATACTCTATTCAAATTATAACCTCAATATCTATAACCTTAATATCCCTATTATAGACCAAGCTTTACCTACCCCCGAGACGAGACTTTATACTATTAATATAAAAGTTCTCTATTACTAATATAAACTAACTTATAATCTGTATATAAATATAGAAGGATTTAGTTTATTTTTATTAGTAAATAATTTCAATATATTAAGTATAGTTAACTTATAAATAATAGTTATATAGATATAGATATTTCTAGTATAACTAGATAGCTTTTAAAACCTCTATAATCACGTTACTATAATACTCTAAAATATCTAGTAACTAGTATTATAGTAGTATATTAATATTAGGGTATTACTTAATTAATACCTAGTCCCCACTATTATTGGCTTAGTATAGTAGGTTATAGGTTAGCTAGATAATCTTCTTTTAAATATCTATAAGTTATTTATTAATTATAATATTTAGGATAATTTTATTAAAACTTATTTTAATAAAGTAATAACCTTAGTTATAATAGTTATAACTAGATATCTCTATATTTATTCTTGTATAGTAAATTATAGGTTAGCTAGATAATCTTCTTTTAAATATCTATAAGTTATTTATTAATTATAGTACTCGGGATAATTTTATTAAAGCCTATTTTAGTAAAATAATAGTTTTAGTTACGATAGTTATAGTCAGATATTTCTATACCTATTCTATATTTCTTTTTTCAAAAGTAGCTATATAGACTTTGAGGATATTTTAGTTCTATTATAAAAGTATACTATACTACTATTCTAGCTACTAAATTTTACTAAAGATAGTTTAGATATAGAAAAATAATAGATTATAGAATACCTAGCTTTTATAGGTACTCTATTTTATTCTATTTTTAAAAGGTTTATAAAAGTTCTTAACCTTATAACTTTAGTAGTTATTTTTAGCTATATATATTAAGCTTTAGTCTTAATAAAGCTTTCCTTATATAGACTATTATTATAAGGTCTTCTATTACTATAGAGTTAAATATTAGAACTAGGGGTATAATTATCTATAATAATAAGTAATTTTATTACTATTTTAACTAGTTATAAACTAGTATTAATTATTGGGTAAAATTTATAGATAAATCTATATATAGGGTAAAGAGCTTAGATACTATTCTAGGTATAGAGTAAAAGTAACTAAATTAATTATAAGTAATTTAGAAATAATTAAATATAACTAGGCTTATAATTATAATAAATAAATAATATAGTATATAGTTTGAAAATAGGTTGTTGAAAAGTATATTTTATTTAAATTAGAATGAAGTATTTAAATATATATAAATAGGATAATTATACTTTATATAAACTACTTAAGTTATATAGTAGCTAGTAGAGTTATATAACAGCTTTAGTATTATACCTATTCTTACAAAAATAGTTCAATATAGCTTTCTTTTTTATTTTCCATAAAAGAAATATTATTATGATACTAGATCTATTACTTAAAGAATTATTTAAAAAACAAATTAAGAAAGTTATTACTAATAGTATTGTTAAGATTATCTAGTATAACCCTAGCCTCTATAAAAAGTATATATATTTTGAGTTATTTATTATGAATCAGATTGAAAATAAAGATATTAATAAAGTATGTATAAAATCGTACTTTATAATCTAGAGTTTTAGTAATAATAGTAAGCTTAAAATATTAATATAATTATTAATAATACAATCAAATAGCTAATGGTTAATTTTAGCTATAGTTTTAGCTCTTTTCTAGTATAAAGGGATAATAATATAGCTTCGAGATATTGCTTAAATTTATACTTAAGCTAAAATAGAACTTATAAGGTATATTATAGTTAACTTACCTTCCTATTTTAAAAAGTAGTATTTTCTAGGATTTATAATAATTATTATTCAACCATTATATAACTTTACCAAGGCTAGTACTTACTAATAAGTAACTAATTCTAAGTATTATAAAGAGTAATTATAAATAGAAATACTAATATATAACATATATTTGTTTATGTTATACTTTACTAATAAGGATTTTAGTTACATAGGTATATAAATAGATAATACTTTTAGTTTCTCTAATACTACTTTCTTATACTATAAATATAACACGCTCTAAAATGCTTTATTTGAAATAAAACCTAACATTACTTTTATAGAGATAACCCTTTCTATTTTAGTAGAAGCATTCTAAGCTTTAAGAGTAATACTTTCTACTTATACTAAGAATACTCAAAGTAAAAACTAGTACTTTTTAATATATATATTATATCTAAAATACTTAAAAAGACTTTTTTAAAATATATATATATATATATATATATATAAAGTATACGTTATTTTAATATATTCATTCAAAGTATTATTTAATTTCTTATATATTATATAAAAGTAATAACTTTCTAGTAATAATTCTACTATATCTAATAGGTATTTTGAATAGTAAATCGAGTATCTTAACTATAACTTTAAACTTATACTACTTACCTTCTCTAAAATATACTTCTATATTCTTGTTGATAACTCTTTTACTAATAATACTACATTTTCCCCTTAATTAAGATTTTTAATAATCCTAAACTAAGAAATAATAATAACTAGTAATAACTAGTTTAATTCTTATCGTAATTTTATATATTACTCTTTTACTAAAAAGAAAAGAATTATTAGAAATATACTTATTTTGGGGATTTATATTATAGTAGTTAGTATTGATTTTACTTATATTATAGTTATGTTACTTAAGAAAATCCTTAGATGTATAACTTTTCCTAGATCCTAACTATTATATATATTAACATATATTAACTTTATAAATACTTTATAAACCTTAGTACTACTAAAGAGAAATACTAAGTCATTAATATTATAGTATTAAAATACTTATATAAATATAATAAGTTTTATAGGATATAGTACATTAATAGAAATTATGATATTACTAATACTCTCATAAAAAATACCCTAAACTATACCCTCGAGAGATTTATTAATTCAAACTATGTAACTATTTCAATAGAAGGATAGGTTATTTAAGTTGAATAGATAAAGGGGTATTTAGGTATTATTAGGTAAAAGGTAAAAGGATTAGTTGAATAGATAAAAGGGGTATTTAGGTATTATTAGGTAAAAGGTAAAAGGATTACTTTTAATACTATTTTATACTTATTCTAAATATCGTTTTAATAGTATTTTAGTATATATTTGTAGTGTTTTTAGTACTAGTTTCCATATATAAATAGATAAGTATAAAGTATATAGTAGGAAGAAGAAGTTACTAGTATTAGTAATACTATACTATATAGTATATATTACTATATATAGTATGTATACTTCTATATATATATATATATTTTAGTAACGCTATACTACATAGTATATACTACTACATATAATATATTTATATCTATATATATACAATATATATAACTATATACTTCTATACTTTACTAGTAATACCTATTACTAGCTATAGCTTACTATTATAATAGTTAATAAGTAATTACTATATTATAAATCTAGAACTTTATATAGTTATATATATAACTATTTAATATAATAATAATAATAATGAATACTAGAATATTTTATATATATATAATAATATTATATATAGTATATAATTATCACCTACTAGATAGACTAATACTAATTAGAAGTTAACTTATCTATTACTACTATACTATAGATTCGTAACGTTTCTTTATACTAAAAGAAATAATTATAAACCTTTTATTTGAGGTTTATATAAAACAAAAAATTATAAATATTAACTTAGATATTTTAGAGATATTCCTTCTACCTAAATCCCTACTGGGAATTTCTAAATTATATATTAACTTTTTTATTAAAACTATTATTAAAAAGTTGATTATATACTTTTAAGATAACCTAGCTAAAAGCATTTTGTGTGATACTAAACAAAGAGACTTAAATAATACTTTTTAATATTAAATAAAGAATATGAAGTAAATATAATAATCTTTTTAGAATATTACCAAACCTTAATAATATATAAGATTTATAATATTTTATATTTCTTTTACTTAGAAAACTTATATAATATTTCAAAACCTCTATCCTTTCTTAAAAGTATTTTCATTTCTAAAAACCTTTTATTCTTTCTACTAATATATCTAAGCCTTATTCTAAATTAAATCCTAAATTAAACTTTATTATGATAATAACTTAAGTAATCCGAATTAATAATAATTCAATCTTAAAAAAACTTAAGTTATATATTAATATAGATCTCTTTAGAAAACCTTTCAAAATTTACTATAATAGCCTCACAAAAGCAATACTAAAAATAATAATATTTATATAGTATTTTATAACTACTAATATAACTTCCTAAAGGTCTAAAGCTATACGCTTTTTAATAACTTTAAATTAAACTTTAATAAGTAACCTGTAGAGATATAATAACTTATTAATAAATATATACTCTACTACGTTCAAGAATACTTTATTAACTATAGAATTAAAATTGATATAAAAGGAGAGAAAATCTATACTATATTATACTAACTTATTTAAAGTGAAACTTTTGAATATTAGATTCCTATAAAACTTAATAATATACAAAAGTATATTCTAAACCTTAATACTAACCTTAAATACTATTCCAAATAAGTTAATAACTTCTTTAAAGTAAATAAGAAACTAGAGTTATTTCTTTATACTACTAAACCTAAAACTAAAAATATAATACCTATAGGTAAAACTTAGCTCATATCTCAAAACCTTATATAAAATACCTAATTTCTATTATTACTTATACGTAATATATAATCCCTATTATTACCAGTAAAACTAGTAATACTTAAACTATAGTATAGAGCTTTCTTACTAGTAAGAAATATACTTAAATAATAAAAATACAATACTTTTAGTAACCTAAATATGCCTTATGCTTTTCTCCTATTCCCCTATTTAAAGACTTATCTACTAAGTATATTATAAATCTTATAGAATTGTATAACAAAAATATAAAATATAAAAAGAAACTTCAAAAGTATTCTTAAAACTAAAGCCTTTATACTCTATAATTATTACTTTAAATTTAATATCCTATATTATACATAAATAAGAGTTCTCTCTATTATACTAAAAGACTAAACTATCAATTTGTATTTTAAATATTTTATATACCTTAACTAAAACCTATAATTTAGTTAAATATCTATATATATTTTAGAATACTTTAAAAATAGTAAGATATAGTAGATTTACTTCTCTAGCTAGTAAAATATTATTCTTAGGAATATAATAACTAAATACCCTAATTAGAATAAGAAAATAATACTTAAGATATTTATTATAGAACTTATATATTTGTAGAAAATATTTAAAACTAACTAATATACTAATAAGATCTTCTATAGGGATTATATTAAAAGTCTTTGATCTATTTAAAATTATATACCTCTTAGGAACCTTTGAAAGGAAACTATACCCGGTAGTTAGCTTTTACTTTATTTACCCTTTAGATACTACTAGTTCCAAAGAATTGTTTAAAAAGAGAAAACCTTAAGTAATAAATATAATTAGTTAATATAATAGGTAATAAATAGAGAAAGTATAAGCTTATCTATTATAGTTACTCTTTACGGATTATAGTTAGGTAATACTAATACTAGCTAGCTAGTAATACCTATTACTAGCTATTAATAGTTACTAGTTATTAATAGTAGATAGCGAGAGCTGATAGCTAGTAGTAGTTACTATATATAGTTTACGTAATCGGAAAGTACGTATATGCTTACTAGTTACGCTTACTTATTGGAGGATTCGAACCTACTACTCCTATTATAATAATAAGAGCTAGCTAGATATTAAACTACTACGTCAAACGGGAAAAACCTTCTATAACTAATTTATGAATATATATTTTAATATACTAGAATACTAGTTAGTGCTTTTTAGCTTTATAGTAACTTCCTAGAATCTCTATAACTAGTTATACTTAATTATAAATAATATTATAATATTCTAAAGATTATAGTATTTTTAGAAAAACAGAAATAATAGTAATTGTCGGTAACGCTATGCTACAAGGTATACGTTAACGTCTGAGGCGTATATACTTCTATACATATTTAGTATATATATCTATACGCCTTATAAGTATAAAGTATATGTAGCTATATACCTTTATCCCTCCTAGTAATACCTATTACTAACTATAACTAAATACTATAATATACTATAAATCTAGAACCTTATATACCTATATATAAGTATATAATATAATAATAATAATAATAATAAATACTAGACTTTTTTATACCTATATANAATACTAGACCCTTTTATACCTATATAACGAGATCACATATAGTATATATTACCCTCTAGATAAACTAATACTAATTAGTAGTTAACTCATCTATTACTACTATACTATAGATTAGTAAAGTTTTTCACGCGAAAAAAAATAATTATAACCTTTTACCTAAAAAAGTATAAATAAAACAAGAAACTTACCTAAAAACTAAAGTAAGAAGAGAGATTATAAGTATTAACTTAGATACCTCACAAATATTACTTTACCTTTATCCCCAGTAAAGTACTTCTAAGTTAATATACTAACTTTACCCTATAAAATACTAAAGAAATAAAAACTTCACGAAATTTGATAACCTTTTACCCGAAAAGCATAAATAAAACGAGAAACTCACCTAAAAGCTAAAGTAAGAAGAGAAGTTAAGTAATCTTCACGAAAATAATACCCTTTAGTACGTACTAGAGAGTATTTAGCGAATATAAACCTTTTTAGAATATTACTAGACTTTTTAGTAGTATACGGGATTTATAGTATCTTATACTTCTTACCCCCTCTTAAGAAACCTTCCCCTTCTCGAGAAACTTTCCCCTCTTAAGAGACCTCTATAGTATATAGGATTTATATTATCCTACGTTTCCTACGTTTTCTTAAGAGACTCACTAGACCTTCCCCCTCTCAAGAGATATCCACAGTATATAGGATTTATAGTATCCTACGCCTCTTACTTCCCGAAAACTCTTCCCTCCTTCTGAGGCCCTGTGGCTTCGCTGACTTCTAAGGCCCCCGTAGCTTTACTATTATCCGAGGCCCCCGAAGTTTTACTACCCTCTAAGCCCCCTGAGGCCTTACTTCTAAAGGTAATAGCTATGCCCTCTGAGGCCCCTATAGCTTTATTATTTTCTGAAACCCCTGTAGCCTCGCTGACCTCTAAGGCCCCCGTGGTTTTGCTACTATTTGAGGCCCCTGTAGCCTCGCTCCTAAAGCCTATAAAGCACCCTCCTCTACCGATATTAATAGCTTTACTAGTATATAAAACCCCTACTATTATAGAGCTTCTTATACTATCCTTAGTAATTCTACTAACTTATATATTTTTATAGTAACTTTTGATTAACTTAAAGATTACCCCTTAGAAAGAGCTAAGGGATTACGGCTAAAAACTATACCCTTAAGAGATTTATCGATTCGAACCACGTGACTATTTAAATAGAGGGATAGGTAACTTAAGCGGAGTAAATAATATAGGTATTTAGATATTATTAGGTAAGGGATAAAAGGATCACTTTTAATACTATTTTATATGTATTGTTAATACTATTTCCAATAGTATTTTTAGTATATAATTAGAGTATTTTTAGTACTAGTTTTTATATATAAATAGAGGTATATAAGGTATATAGTAAAAAGAAAAAGTTACTAGTATCGGTAATACTATACTATAAAGTATACGTTAACGCCTAAGGCGTATATACCTGTATATATATTTAGTATATATATCTATATATATTGTATATAATTAGGGAGCAAAATCTAGTATATATTATATATAACTAAACGTAGCTAAGTATAACACGTATAGTCATATTTTGTCTAGTTAAAGTAAAGTAAGGGCTATAGAGATAGTACTATAGCTAAGAGTTCTTCTAGCGAAAACTCTACTACTTAAATACATTATTCCTAATATACCTCTCTAGCCTTAAAGGCTTTATCTATAAACTAGCCTTTTAAATAATACTATTAATAGTTTATTTATATCTCATAAGAAATACTCTAAATAACCCTATTATTTTTATTAAACCTCTACCCCTATAGCAGGAAAAGTAATACTATTCTTAAGTTATTTAGGTATTTCTTATTTACTAGGGGGTACTTTAAATATAATACTTCTAATACCCCTAATATCTCAAAGTTCCTCTTCTTACTATAATTCTAGGCATCTCAACTAATCTATTATATTAATTTAAATAACGAAAATACTAAACTAGTAATTTCAGAGAAGTTTTATAAAACTATTAGCTATAAGGTTTCCTAAAAGTATATATTTAATCTTAAAATACCTTTACTAGGCTTCTTAATATAGCTAATAGTTATAGATATCTATATATTTTAATTTTATATATAATTAAACTATTTTAGCTATTATAAAGTATATTATTTACTAGTTATTATACTAGATTTNATCTATTATATTAATTTAAATAACGAAAATACTAAACTGGTAATTTCAGAGAAGTTTTATAAAACTATTAGCTATAAGGTTTCCTAAAAGTATATATTTAATCTTAAAATACCTTTACTAGGCTTCCTAATATAGCTAATAGTTATAGATATCTATATATTTTAATTTTATATATAATTAAACTATTTTAACTATTATAAAATATATTATTTACTAATTATTATACTAGATTTAGATAGCTAAGCGAGGTTTATATATTTTACTTTTACTAAATATATTTATCACGAGATTTATTCGAAATATAAGAATAAAGTAGCTAGCGAAAATAGCTTCTTAAATAGCCTAAGATAGTACTAAAAGCTCTATTTTAGTTATTAAAATAGTAATAGTATTTTGTTTATTAGCTTACTATACTATTAGGTTTCTAAAAAGATATATAATATATACTTAAAAGCTTTTTCAATTACTATTATTATTTATAAAATTAGTATCTATAGTAATGATAAAGTTATTAAATAGATTACTAGCTTTATAGCTAAACTTAAAATAGAAGTTTTTTATCTTACTAAAATATTATATTATTTATTTAGCTTTAATATAATAGTTATCTAAAAGGTTTTAGTTAAAGTATAATAATTAGCTTATTATATAGGTAATATCTAGTTTTATTATAATAGTAATATAATTAATTAAGCTAATATCTTATTAGTAATACTTAATTTCTATATAAGAAGCTTAATTATACTATAGGAAGAGTTCGTTAGGTTTTAGAGGAGTTTTAAATTATTTAACGTATTATATATACTTCGTAAGATATTTGAAGAACTTTTTAATATATACTACTTACGAGAACTATAGCTATTATACTACTTAATCTTAAATAACCTTCATACTAAAAAACTACTATAAATCCTTATTTCCCTCAAAATAATACTTCTTTTAGAAATTTACTAATAATATAAATACTTTAGATATATTTTTAAGGGGAAAGAAAATATATAATTATTAATATAAAAAAGAGAAAATAATATACCCCTTAAGCTAGTAATAAAGCTTTCCTATAATAAGTTTAAAACTAAAATACTTAAAATCTATTTCTAAGTAGAATTACTAGAAGAGGGGGGATCTCTAAAAGCTATATAGTATTTTATTTAAGTAATAAATCTTACTTTATATTTAATAACCTAGTAATATCTCTATATAAGTAATCTTATTAAATACTATATATATAAATATACTAACTATATTATATTAGAATAGTTCAAGATTAAAATAATTAGTAATTATTATAAAAGTTTAAAATAATATACTTATTAGAATTACTATATAAGTCTTATAGTTATCTTATAACTATTAATCTCTATAAATAGTAAAATAAGCTTTATTTTCAAGAAGTACTTATACTTATTAAACTTATAAATATAAACCTAATAATACCCTAAAATCTTCAAACTTCTCATAAAAACCCTACTAACTTTATTCTAGGAATAAGATTTAATATAACTCCTAAGATAAACTCTTTTAGCTATTACTATTACTTTAATATATAGATAAATAAACATTATAAAATAAGATATAAGTAATAATAATAGCTTCTACTATAAAACTCCTAGAATAAGAACTTCTATTCTTCTATATTTTAAATATTCTCTAATATCTAATTTACCTTATAGTTAAAATCTATTATTAAAAATCCTAATATTTATATCTTAGAATCCTCAAAAGAATTAAACTTCTAAAACCCCCTCTAGTTAACTATTTATATAATTCTATAACTATAAATATGAATATCTTAGAATATCTCGAAATAACTAAAAAATACTAATTAAAAAGTAGCTTTAAATAAAAACCTCTCTATTATAATATAATATCTTATCTATCTCTTATATTTAACTTTCTCTAGTAATATCTAAATTCCTCGCTCCCCTATAGTTTTATTTATATAAATAAGATTATAAAGAAATATAATAAATAACTCTAGAAAAGTTATTAATATGAACTTTATAGTTTTAAATATTTTAAGAAACTTAGGAATAGCTATTATATAGATATAAGACCTCGAATTACTATAGCTACTTCCTATTATATTAATTATTTTATTAGGTTTTTCACTTAAGTTTAAATAAATAACTAAATAAACTTTAAATAGTTCTACTATAGTTATTTATTCTTATGACTATTAAGTAATTGTATTAGAAGTAAATTATTTAAAATTATCTTATAGAGAAGTTAAATCTCTATTAAAGAAGAGTATTTTATTAAAAGAGATATAATAAGTTATAATAACCTTATTTTAAAGTAAATTCTATACTTAATATTAGTTAGTTAAAGTATAACTAACTAAAAAGCTAATAAAAATATACCTCTCGAGGTATATTAACTAGTTATATTTCAGTTTTATATCTATAGTTAAAATAAAATATTTATAACTATAAGTATAAAAGTAAACTAATTCTAGCCTCGTAGTATTATCTTTCTAAGTAGTTTTATAAAGCTTCTTATATAGTATTTACTAACCTAAAAAGTATAATAGTATTTAGTTATAGAGAAATACCGCGGCTTATAGGGTTTTAGGTTAGAAATTATAAGGTAGCTTATTCCTTTACTTTATAGCTCTTACGCGAGACTTAATAGTAGCTCTAATATATTTAGTACTTCTATTTTAGCCTTAGGTATATAGAGTAGATAACTTAAAATATATACTTCTAGAGGTAAAGTCTAATTTTAACTTCTTATACCTAAAAACCTCGTTATTATATTTAAAAACCTTAATATTAATACTATACTAATACTTAAAAAATACGATAAAACTCTCAAATACTTCTATAATTATAGTTCTAGTATAATTAATAAAATAGAAGTCTTAAAAGTAATTAGTAGCTTAGTCTATAAATATTAAAGTAGAAGTATAACTACTATAGTTCTAGTAATAGGAGTAAAAGTTAAAAGTAATAAATTCCCTAGAAATAATATATAAAATACTCTTATATTCTTTATAGTAAATCTTTTATTTAGCTTTACTAATACTATATACTTCGTATACCCCTTAAATAGGCTAGTATTTATTATACATTAAATAGCTATTAGTAAGCTAAATACTTTATGTAGTAGAGATAAAGTAGTTTAGAAACCTTTTATTAGGATACTCTAAATACTAGTACTAGAACTATTTATTACTTTTTAGGAGTTTTTAAATAGTATCTATAGTATACTACTAATACTAGTAATATCTAAGAGAAAACTTATACTATACTAATTATATAGCTAAAGTAGTTAATCTCTTATGAAATATATAGTATTCGAGGATTTATTAGTTATATTAANTAAATATTAATAACTATAATCTTAGAATAATTACTCCTCTATAATTAAGATAAGTAGTTTAGCCTAATATCTTACTACTAGCCTTGTTTTTATAATTATTAAAAAGAGATAAAGTTTATTACTAGAATAGTATAAAAAGCAATATTATAGAAATATAACTTAACTTCTTTACTTTTTATAATCTAAATAAATATCTCAGTATTTCTATAATCTTTAATTAATATAAACTTTATACTATACTAAATATAATGTCTTACTAGAACTCCTCGAAATATTATAAAATACTTTATATCCCGGAAAATATAAACTAAAATACTTAGATTAAAAATAAAAGAATTTTAGAAGAAATATTATTAAAACCTTTCCTCGTAATATACTTACTATACTATATTATAGCTGATTTAGCTAGAAAGTTAATTATATAATTACTATTATTTAAAGCTCTAATCTTTTTTTAAAAAATCTTAATCCGAGGCTAGTAACTACTTAATCTTCTCTTTAATTAAAGTATTTAATACCTAGCCTTTATAAGCTAACTAAAAATATATATAGTAATAGTATACTAAAGAATAGCTTAAGCTATACTTTAGAAAGTATAAAAGCTTATTAGAGCCCTAGAAATATCTTTTATTATTTTGAATATTTAAAATAGTTATAGAAGTTTTAATTTAAATATTAAAAATACTATAGCTTATTTTACTATACTAGAAAGATTTAGGGAGGTATGAAATAGTTTCTATACCAATTAAAATAACTTTATCTGGGAATATTAAATCTAAATAACTATAAATTATAAATATATAGTTTTAAATATAAACTTTAATAAGTAAGTAAACTAGTAAAATTATACAATTATAAATTTATTATAATAAACAAATAACATAGTATATAATCTAAAAATAAGTTATGAAAAGGTATATCTACTTCTAACTAGAGTAAAGTATCCGAATACATTTAAATAGAATAGTAAATATCTTATATAAACTACTAGAGTTAAATAGTAACTAGTAGAGTTATATAGTAACCTTAGTACTATATATATTCTCATATACCCCCCTAGTAGCAAAGCCGCTAGAGATACCCTTATATCATTTAACTAATATACGAAATAAATAAAAATAAAGTAAATAGTTCTTAAAATAGATCTTCTAATATTTAATAAAAAGAATTAATAAAATTATTATAATCTATCGTATATTTAACTATCTTTATCATATATCAGTAAAAGTAATCAGTTAGCTCCTTCTAAAATTACTAGTAATCTAATCTTCATATATACTATAAATAAATTATTTATTAATTTTTAACTTACTAGATTTCTTTCTTCTCCTCTATACTAACATTCTTAATAATTACTTTCTTATTTATAAGTAATATATTTCTAGTAATATAAATTTTATATATTAATTTTAAGTATAATAATATATATTAATTATTACTAATATTCTAATTATAAGAAATATCCTTTAAACTTATGAAGGGAAATATTATTAAACCTAAAAACTAATATAATATCACTAGTAACTTTTTAAAATACTTAACATCTTCTTCTATTAATTATCTAATACTAGTATTTACTAATTATATTTCTAAATTAAAGTAATTTCTCTTTAACTCTAATTTAAAAAGTAACTAAAAGCTACTATTCAAAATTACTTCAAATACTTTCTACTCTTATTTACCTAACAAGGATAATAAGTTATAAACTTGAAATACTTTTCTATTTTCTTTTAAGAAATCTATTTTACTTAGTAGTTCTTCAATAACTTCTTCTTATTTAAGAAATCTAATTTCTACTTTTTCTTTTATTCTTCTCTTTCTATTAATATACTTATTATCTTTAGTAATTTTATCTAAGAATACTCTATTTTAAAACTTTAAACCTAGTTTAATTTTATTAAAGAAATCTATCCTATTAATAGTTTAAATTTCCTAGATTAATATAAAAACGAATTACTTTACCTAAGATTATTTATTTATCTATATTTTAGAGAATTTCCTAACCTATTAAAATATCTCTCCCTATCCCCTAAACTCTTTAAAATACCTAAACTAAATAGTACTATAAAAGGGGGAACTATTCTAACTAAAAATCCTAATATTACTACTAAGTTAAAGTAACTTCGAAGTTATTTAAGGAAAATACTTATTCTAAAACCTTTTTTTAATAATAAAGAAAATAACTTCACTAGAAATTCCTAAAAAAAGAAGAAATACCTAAGCTTTTTAGTAATAATAATAAAATAGAAAATAAGAATAAAGATACTAAAGAAATAACCAAACTACTTAAGAAATATATAAAAACAACTACTAATATAATATATAAATCCTCTTAGATTAGAAACTAAGAAGCTTTATTGAAAATTAATAATCTCAAATATCAGCTAAAAGCTACTAAATAATAACTTACTAAACTTAGCTTTAAGGCTACTACCTTAAAGAGAACTCTTACGAAATCTACCCTTTCTAAGAAAAATAAATTAGTAGAAAATTATAAAAAATACTTATTCTAAATAAAAACTCTGAGAAATTTATAGCTAATATAAACTATCCCCTATATAAAGTATTACTCTAGTTTTATCCTCTTATATAGCTTTTACCTTTATACTATTAGTATTAATAAGTAAAACTTAATCTCTAACTAATATTATTAATATAAAAATAAGTTAAGAAATACCTATATTTTAGTTTTAAATTATACCTATAAAGTTTTTAAGAGCTATTTAGAAACTCTTAAGATCCCTAATACTAATACAATAAATATTTTAACTTAAGACTTTCTATTCAAATCTAACTACTTTTAATTGAAAAATAAAAAAATTAATATTACAAAAAAGCTTGCCTGCCTGGAGTTATAATTAATATAATAGAAAACCTTTAAAGCTAGTTTTATTAAAAATAGAAATAAGCTAGAATCTATTACTAAAATACCTATTACTAAATAATCTTCTCTAATTTAAGTATCCTAACTAGTTTAAACTCTTTAGCTTATATTACTTCCTTAGCTAGCTTAAAGTCCCTAGCTTATACTACTACCCTAACTAGCTTCGAATAACTATATCCCTAATTTTTTAGTAATAGAAATAAGCTTCCTAGTTAGTAAACCCCTTATACTTTAATTAGCTCTTAATATATTTAAAGCTCTTTAGCTAATTCCTAGAATAGTTAAAGCTTATAGATATAGTTATATTTCTAGTTTTAAATAGTTACTTTTAGTTTAAGTTTAAGTTTCCTTTCCCCTTAGGGATTATAGTATGAATTTCTATATACTTAGTACTATATCTCACCTATTTATTTAAGGTTTAGAGTTTAGATTCTTAGTACTAAATTAGATAAAGGTTTATCTTGAAAGTTTTATTCCTCCTAAGTAATTAGAAGAGTTCTAATATACTCTTACTATCTATATTAATACTACAAAAACTTTTTATTAAAAATAAAATTTAATTTGGTTACTTATTTATATTATTTAAATAAATAGAGAAATAACTTTAAACGGCTTTTTTTATTATTTTAACTAATCCTAAGAATATTACTTATAGATCTATAAAATTAAGAAATATTCTAAATTATTTAAACTTTACTTAAATCAAATTCTTTATAAATCTATCTACTAGTATTATATCTATAAATATATAAACTACTTTAAAACTACTTTTCAAGTATTCCTAGTAAAGTTATATCTATTAAATATCTATATATTAAAGTCTAATAAATAAATATTTACTATTTAAAATTACTAATCTAATTATCTAGTAATTATTATAATAGATTGTCTAAATATGTCTTAAATTAAACTTAATATCTCGAAATAATCTTTCTAATATTATATTTTCTTTTAAAATATATTCTAAACTAAGAAATTCTATTTTAGTTATTAATATAATTATAATACTCTATTAAATAGCTTTCTATTAGATTAGTCTTTTAAATAGAAAAATAGTATAACTATAACTTAATCTTTAAATCTCTTTTTAATTTATAAATAAAATATCTCTAATAATTAAAAATATTTAAAATATCTAATTAATACTCCCTAAACTTCTAAATTATAATACTAGGAATCTTATCTTATAAAAATACTAAATTATATAGTTTATAGTATTTATATATACTTAAGAAAGATTTATAAAGTATTTTAAAAAGTAAAAATATATAAATAAAATGTCTAGCTATACTATAATAGAAATGTAAAAACTTATACTAACTTTTATCTAGTACTTATAAATCTCCTTTAATATAACTTTACTAAGATTTACTATAGAAATTACTACTAGAAATAGTATTATTAGAATTAAACTATAGTTAAGATTAAAACACTTAGTANTTTAAATATAACTTTACTAGGATTTACTATAAAAATTACTACTAGAAATAGTATTATTAGAATTAAACTATAGTTAAGATTAAAATACTTAGTAATCTTAGTAATATATATATTATAAACTAAGTAAATCTTATAATATTTATAATCCTAAACTATTTAAGTTCCTAAGAAATATTTAATAAAACCCTATTCTTTAAATTTATGAATACTCTTAATACTTTCAATAATTTCAAAAACCTTCTTTTTAACTAACTTATAATATATAAAAAGAATATTATCTATATAGAATAAAAGAAAGATAATTAAACTCTTATTCNTTCAGAAAATCGCTAGTAATATCATATTATTCAAGAATAAATACAATAATATTATACTTAATAGTCTCGAGAGGTTTTTCCTATAGTTAAAATATTAATAATAACTAATATATATTATTATACCTTAAATTAATATACAAATACTATATTACTAGAAATATACTATTTATAAATAAGAGGGTAACTATCGAAAATATTAGTATAGAAGAGAAGAAAGAAATCTAGTAAGTTGAAAATCGATAATCGATTTATTTATAATATATATAAAGATCAGATTACTAGCGATTTTAGAAAGAACTAACTGATTACTCTTACTAACATATAACAAAGAGAGTTAAATATATAACAAATCATAATAACTTTATCAGTTTCTTTTATTTAAATACTAGAAAATCTATTTTAGAAACTATTTACCCTATTTTATTTATTTAGTATATTAATTGAATAATATAAAAATATCTCTAGTAACTCTACTACTAGGGGGGTATATAAGAATATATATAATACTAAAGCTACTATATAACTCTACTAACTACTATTTAACTCTAGTAGCTTATATAAAACATTTACTATTCCATTTAAGCGTATTTAGACACTTCATTCTAGTTAAAAAAAACATACTTTTCAATAACCTACTTTCAGACTATATACCATATTATTTATTTATCACATAAGGAAAACTATTAAGAAGTTAAGACTAGTCTTATCTAACCTCTACTACTAATTAAATAAATAAATACTAGCAAAACTATCCTATTTATATTTTATAAAATATAAAATATTATTATTATATTTTTTCAAAAATACTATATAGTTATTAATAGTATACTCTAGCTCTAACTAATATTATTACTTATTCCTATATTATTAGCCTAGTTCCTAAATAGTTAAAAATCCTAATTTAAATAGTTAAAGTCTAGAGTTATATTTTAGTCTACCCCGAATTAGTTAAACTAGGGTCTTAAAATAGTTATTTCTATTCTTAATTAAAATAAATATCTTTTCTTAACTAACTAGATCTTTTACTTTAAATATACTATCTAGTTTTCTAGCTATTAGTATATTTCCTAAATTCTAATTTTCCCCTAAAAATATTATATTTAATTATTTTTAATNTTTATTAGTTTAAGTATTAATTTAAATATTATTAAACTTTTCTTACTAATCTTAGAAACTAACTCTAAGCTTAGCCTAATATTTTAGGCTACTTCTAGTACTAATAGGATAACTAGTAGAAAAGAAATCCCCCTGCTAAGTATTCTTATTATTCTAAAATCTCTAAATATCTTAAGAATAAAATCCTCTTCTTCTTTAATAATTAACTTAATTAGTAGTTTTATAACCTCCTTTATAAGTATTTTATATACATCTTACCCTAAATAAAATCTTATCTTATTAAATTTAATATTTCAGGTAATAATAACTCTCTAAAAAGTAAAGATCTAGATTTTATATAAATTATAAATATTTAGAATGTAGCCTATTAAGTATCCGATATATTTCTTTAGTTTAACTTTAAATATTTAATTTTAAATAACCTTTTTAAAATACGTTGTTTATAGTATTTCTTAAGTAAGTATACTTAATAACTATAAGTATAAATCTATCCCTAGTAAAATCGCAAATCTTAATAAAAGCTTAGAATATACTCTAGTACTTACTTATAAAAATACTATTTATACTAGGTTTCTTTAATTTTATATAATGATTTCTAGTTATTTTAAATATTAAGAGATATATTATATAGTATAGCTATTACTTAAATTAACTCTACTTATAGTTTAAATAATAATCCTATAGTTTCTTATATTTTTATATTTTAAATAATTAGTTCTTTTCTAGTATACTTACTCGCTCTAATTAATTTTTTATATAAGAAAGAAATAACTTAAAATTAATCTATTATTCTATTACCTATCTCTAGTAACTAGTTTCTCTATGAATTACTAGTATTACGTTCTTAATATTTTATTGAATTTTATAAATTAAAAGGTTTCTCTATTTCTTTACTTATTTTTTAAATATTAATAATACTTAAAAGACTAAACTATAGGTTTTATCAAGTAATATAAGTAAAAAGAGAAGGTTTGAAAACTTATTTTTAATAATAAGAGCCTAGGAGTTACCTATATATATTTTAGAGAAGTTAAATAAATCTTAAGTAATATAATAAAATAGGTAAACTAAGTATAACTCTAAAGTTTATCTAGAGATAACTTATTAAGAATAAACTATTATATAGTATAAGT
>RYZW01001554.1:0-14473 GCA_004367215.1 Colletotrichum trifolii | reverse complement strand
AAACTTACTAGTTATATTAAATATTAACTACTATAATCTCAGAATAATTACTCCTCTATAGTTAAAATAAGTAATTTAGTTTAATATTTTACTAGTAACTTCGTTTTTATAATTACTAAAAAGAGATAAAGTTTATTACTAGAATAGTATAGAAAGTAATATTATAAAAATATAACTTAATTTCTTTACTTTCTATAATCTAAATAAATATCTTAGTATTTCTATAACTTTAAATTAGTATAAACCTTATATTATACCAAATACAATCTTTTACTAGAGCTCCTTGAAATATTATAAAATATTTTATATCTTAGAAAATATAAACTAAAATACCTAAATTGAAAATAAATAAATCTTAGAAAAAGTATTATTGAGGCTTTTCCTTATAGTATACTTACNATATCTTAGAAGATATAAACTAAAATACCTAAATTAAAAATAAAAGAATCTTAGAAGGGGTATTATTAAAGTTCCTCTTTATAGTATATTTATTATATAGTATTATAGCTAATTCAGCTAGAAAGCTAGCTATACAATTATTATTATCTAAAGCTCTAAACTTTTTTCAAAAAATCTAAATCTAAGGCTAATAATTACTTGATCTTTTCTTTAGTTAAAATATTTAGTACCTAGCTTTTATAAGCTAACTAAAAATATATATAATAATAATATACTAAGAAGTAACTTAGGCTATACTTCAGAAAATATAGAAGTTTATTAGAACCTTAGAAATATCTCTTATTACCTTAAGTATTCGAAGTAGGTATAGGGGTTTCTATTAAGATATTAAAAGTACTATAGCTTATTTTGCTATACTAGAGAGATTTGGGGAAGTATTAAATAGCTTCTATAATAGTTAAGATAACTTTATCTAGGAGTATTAAGTCTAAATAACTATAAATTATAAATATATAGCTCTAAGTATAAGCTTTAATAAGCAAATAAGTAAACAAAATTATAAAGTCGTAAACTTATAGTACTCTAGTAATAGATAGAGTATAATTAACTACTTAAACCTTATATATAGTGTTTTACTATATCTAAAACTATATTTTAATTATTACTTTTATAGTAAAGTACTTGAGTTCTAGGGACTAGAATATCTCGTAGTATATTATAGTAGTATTTTAGAGGTATAGATTATCTATAATACTAAAGTAGTTATAGAGGTTTATAATTTATATTACTATATCCTCTTCTATATAGTAGTACTAATATTATAATACTTTACTTATATATTTAAGGATTTAACTTATTAGGTAGGTTTAGTTTAAATACTTATATTAGTAATCTTAAGCTTTTAAGGTATAGAAACTATAAAAAACTATATAAGTTTTTAAACTTTTCTCTATAAAATCTATAATATCTTTTACTTAAACTTCTTTAGTAGTATTAGCTAGAAGTTATTAATCTTTTTTATAGTTAATTTCTTTAGGGGTTAAACTCCTAAGAATAGCTAATCTAGGTATTTCTTATATTTATTAGTACTATCTAGCTTTTAGAAAGTTACTTAAGAATAACTCTCGAGGAAGCTCTAAAAAGAGGCTTTAGTAAATTATTATTTTAGGATTTAGGTAATCTTATAAGTTATAAGCTTTAGCTTTTACCTAAAAAATATTATACTAGGTAAATTACTAATTAGTTCTTTTAAGGATTAGTATAGGGGTATTTTCGGTAGATATCTTAATATTTAAAATATATAGATTTAGTATAATACGTACTTTTAGCCTAATAGCTCTTTAGTATCGTGAGACTCTTAATTGTTATATATAATTAGGGGGTAAAATCTAGTATATATTATATATAACTAAACATAGCTAAGCGTAATATGTATAGTCCTATTTCATCTAGTTAAAATAAAGCAAGGCTTATAGAGATAATACTATAGCTGAGAGTTCTTCTAGCGAAAACTCTACTACTCGAACGCATTATTCCTGACAGATTACTAGTAATTTTAGAAGGAACTAACTAATAGCTTGTACTCATATTCGATAAAAATAGGTAAATATATAATAGATTATAATAACTTTATCAATTTCTTTTATTTAAGTACTAGAAGATCTATTTTAGGAACTATTTACCCTATTCTATTTACTTAGTATATTAGTTAAATAATATAAAAGTACTTCTAGTAGTGTTACTACTAGGGGAATATATAAGAATATATATAGTACTAAAGCTACCGTGTAATTCTACTAGCTACTATATAACTCGGGTAGTTTATAAAAAGGATAACTATTCTATTTATATATATTCAAATACTTCATTCTAGTTAGAAGAAGATATACCTTTTAATAACCTACTTTCAGACTATATACCATATTATTTATTTATTACAACTTGAAGAATAAATATAAATTAGTATATATAATAATTAAGATGAAAAGAAATCTTTATATTAAAAGGTTTTTTTAAATAATATAGTTATAATACAAATAAAATCTATACTAATTACTATAGTATAAATTTCCAAAATAGATATACTCCTAGTATTTCTTTTATTCTTAGTAGAGAAATAGTATATAAGATTACTATATAAATTAAACTAGGTATTACTAATTACTATTTTTTAACTGAAAGTTATTATAAATCCTAGTAAAAATAAGAACTTAGTATTATTATTAAACAAGCTATTAATAAAAGTATAACGATATACTTTAGAAAGGTTAGGTAGTATAAGATTAAAGTTATAGTGAAGATATTTAATTTACTATTCAAAATACTCATTAAATATAATAGTATTATTAATAGAAAGTTATTATTTTTATATAATATATAAGAAATCAAATGATATCTTAGGCTAGTATATTGAAACGAAATATACTCTATATATATATTACTTAATATGTACTTTCTTAAATACCTCAAGTATAGTAACATATTAAGCAATACTAGTTTTTATCCTTAGTAACTTTAGTATAAATAGAAAGTATTACTATTAAAGCTTAAGTTATTTCTATTTAAAGTAAAGGGGTTATTTCTATAAAAGTACTTTTAAACTTTATTCTAAATAAAGCTTTTTAGAACTCCTTATTCTTATAATACTAGAAAATAGTATTAGAGAAACTAAAAATATTATTTATTTATATATTTATAAAACTAAAATTCCTATAAGTAAAGTATAATGTAAGGATATATAAATTATATGTTCATAGCTCTATTTATAACTACTCCTTATAATACTTAAAATAAATTACTTATCAGGAAGTACTAATTTTGGTAAAACGATATAATAGCTTAATAATAGTTATTATAAATCCTAGAAAGTACTAGTTTTTAGAATAAAGAAATAAATTAACTATAATATATTTTATAAGCTTTGTTTAAACTTAAATATAAACTTAAATAATATCTTGAAATAATATTATTATACGTTTATACTAGAAAAAAGCTAAAACTATAGCTAAAATCAACTATTAGCTACTCTATTAGATTATTAGTAATTATATTAATGTTTCAAATTTATCATTATTACTAAAACCTTAAATTACAAGACATAGTTTCTTATATACCTTATTAGTATCCTTATTCTTAATTCCATTAATAATATATAATTTAAAGTACTTATTACGTTTATAGAAAAGAAATTTTCACTAGATAATCTTAATAATACTCTTAGTAATAATGCTCTCAATTTCTTTTTGAATTAATTCCTCAAATAGTAAACCTGGTATCATAATAATACTTCTTTTATAGAAAATAAAAGAAAAGACTATATCTTACTCTTCTTTAGCTATTAAGTATACTATAAAACAGAACTTATATTTAAATAGTTAAACTAAAATAGTAACTATTATAAGCTTTAGAGATATAACTATTAATAGTACTATATTAGAAATACTATTTATTATATAGCGAAGTAAAAAATCATTATTACTAATAGTAGTAAAATTACTATTATATATAATAGTAGTATTTTATAGTCTCTATTACGTATTCTAAAGTTCTATAGAAGTAGTTATAAACAAAACTAAAATACTATTATAGGAATATATATTTCTCTACGATATTAGATTTCTAATAATAGTATTAAGGAAGTAATTGGAGTAATATGTATTAATACTCTGCAATAATAATACTATCAGAAGTATACCTAGTAAAGATTATTAGTTATTTTTAAAGTATAACTTTATAATTTTTACTCAAAACTCTTGAAAGCTTTCAAAGAATTTGAAAATATATATTTCATTATAAGTAGTAATAAAGCAAAGTAAGCTTTACTATCCTTATTGTTCTTACTATATATATATATATATATAAGAAACTAAAACGGGAGAACTATTATATATAAGATATTAAAACTAATATATATTACTAAAGTAGTATTAATAGTGTATTTAGTACTAGTATAGTAAACTTCTTTTATGATTTTCTATATAGTATATACCTAGATAACTATATTCGAGGAAGGAATAGAGTTTTCTATAAAATACTAATATATATTAAAAATAAGTAATATAGGCATAAGGCTATTTAGACTAGTAATATTATTAATTATCTTATATATTACTTAAAAGAATACCTCTTAAGTTACTGTAAGGACTTTATTATAATAAGTCTTATACACCTAGTAGAAGAAAATATAATAATATTTAATTTTACTAATACTATTATAGGCTTTAATTAGTATTATTTAAACTGTTAATTCTATAGCTCTTATTTCTAACTTAAACTCTTTAGATTAGAATATCATTCTTTTATTAATAGTAATACAACCTAGAAGACTTTAGTAAGAGTTAAATTAGTATACTTTAAAGGCTTCTCATATTACCTTTACTGAAGTATTTAATAAATAACGAGTAGTATTAAATACTATTATAGTATTAATAATATAGAATATAAAATAACTATTAAAATAAATAATATTAATAATAACTTTAAAGTTAAACTCAATATTATCCTCAATAGTATATATTTTGTACTAGCAGTAATACTACTTAAACGCCTCGAGGATATAGTATTTAACTAAATGGTTTATTTTAGTAAAGATATTATAGAAATATATAATAGCTAAGTATCTAAATTGACAATACAATCTCTATATCTCTAAATCTATAAAACACATAGAAATAAATATCTTCTGGTTATTAAAAGATATTTATAAATATTCTTGTTTTCAAATAAGTAATATAATTCTTTTACTTGAGTAGAACTAGTGATATATATTATTAAATATAATACTAAGGTAATCTATATCTATAAAAAAGAATAAAACAAAGTATTATATAATACTATATAGAATATAATAATACTATGTAATATAAGAAATTTAACCTTTTTGAGTATTTTAATTAGGGTAATACTACTGAAGTAAGTTATGATTAGTTTATTTTATAGAAATATAGGGATTATAGAAAAGTTAATTATCTATCTAAGAATTATAAACTAAGAATATTTAATAAGTAAAAAACTAGTAATATTGAAATCAGGTAAAATCTCTTAAAGATAATTATTGAGTAATAAAGTAATAATCTTTAAATATAAAAATATATATAAAAGTTATATCTATACTTCTAGCGATCTTATTATTAGAAGTATTTCTCTTAGTAAAAGTATATATTATTACCTAATCTCAAGAAACTCTAGTAATTTTACCTCTATCTAAAATAGTAAACTATTTACTAAAGAATAATATAGAAAATATCTTAGAAATAGTAGAAACGTAATCCTTAAGGTTATACTATATCTAGTACTAAATACTAAACTCCTTATACCTATTACCTCTTAGGGGTACTTAAAATTTATTATTAAAGCTATTAATACTTTTATATTCAGTGAAAGAAACTTGAAATACTACTATTAAACTCTCTATTAAATTATTGATTTATTTATATTCATTACATAAAAAAACTACCCCTTAAAAGTATACTTTATAAACTAATAATCTATTTTACTGTATATATAATATTTTGTTTTATTATAAGTACACCTAAAAACTAGAAGAAAATAATATCTACTTTGTAATAATTAGGAATAACTATAAATATAGCTATAACTTTAAATATTATAGTAAAATATATTATATATATAATTAATCTAAAACTATTTTTCAAATACTATACTACTGGTATCTGTATTATTCTAAGCGTATTATAACTTTAAAAATACTATAGTATTATTTATAATAAGATATAACTAATAATAGAAACTCTGAGAAATTAGTATAAAGCTAAAACATATTAACTAGTATTCTAGTATACTAAAATATATACTTATCAGTTAATTATAAAAAGTTTTATTAATATACCAGTTAGCTTTGAATATTTTCTGGAAATATATCAATTTTATAATTAATATCTTAAATACTTCTTTTATACTCTAATTAGAATTTTTAACTATTTTACTCCTCAGAATAGTATTTTACTAGTTAGAGAAATAAATCTAATAGATTGTATTCTTTTTAAGATATTCTTGAACATATATAACTATCTAGTTGAACTATAAGCTTTAGCTAAAATATATAAAGTATTTAAAAAGAATTAAAAGCTTAATCTTTTATTATAATCAAGAAAACCTTTATTCTTATATAATATAGAATATAAAGTGTAAAATGAATTATAGAAAATATAAACTTTAGTCTTAAGAATATTATAGAAACCCTTACTAAAATCTGTTCTTCTATTATCTAACTTTATAAAATCTATAATATATTTAATAGATATGTTTTTAAACAAATAAATAAGAGAAAGGTATAATAAATATTCAGGTTACTAAAAGTACTATATATTAGTATCACTTTAGTATATTTCCTACTAATATGAAAACTTATTATTATATGATTTAGAGATTAGTAGTCTTATTTATAGTACTAGGGGTTATATACTATATATTAGTAGTAATAGAAATTAGGTATCTTGTATAAAACTTTCAGATAGTAACTAGATTTCAGTTATCAATATTACTCATTTAGTTTTAAGTTTAGTAGTATAGAGGGGTAATTTAAGCTTTTTATTTACTTCAAAGAGATTGATAACCTATTTAAAGTAATACTTAAAATTAGTCTTAAAACCTAAAATATATTTCTTTATATTATCAAACTATATAGGAATTGAATATTTAAAGATTTTATATTAAATAAATTAGTATAATATAATATAAATCCTCTTATTTTTCATATTAACTTTTACTCTATAATTAATAGAATATTCCTAAAGATAATAAATTATATATCTATCAATATATTACTATATTTCTATAAACTACTTATTAAAATCTATCTTTAAATAACCAAGAGACTTATAATTATAAATTCTTAAGAAGTTATATCAATAAATATAAAACTTTATATAAATAGTAACATCTTTAGTATTTACTTCTATAAAGCCATTATAATTAATTTCAAAGGGTTTTCTAAAGAAATCTATATCAATATAAGGTTTAAACCTCTTTAGACTTAAGTAGTTATTACTTAGGGTTACTTAAACTATTATTATAATAAAGTTTAATTTAAGGTTTAATTTAAGTTTTAGTTTAGATATACTAGTAAAAAGGGCAAAAAGTTTTAAAAAAGAGGAAGGTTTTTAAGAAGAAAGAAAAGTTTTAGAATATTATATAAGTCTCTTAAATATAGGAAATATAAAATGCTATAAATCTTATATATTACGAAAATCTAGTAATATTCTAAACAAATAATTATATTTACTAAATATTTTCTATTTAGTACTAAGAGGTATTATTTAAGTTTATTCTTTTAGTATTTTATAGAATATCTTTTATTATATTATTTTGAAAGTATATAATTAACTCTTTAATGATAGTTTTAATAAAGAAATTAGTATATAATTTAAAAATTTCTAGTAAGAGATTTAGGTAAAAAGGAATATCTTTCAAGTTTTCAAATTAATACTTATAATCTTTCGTTTCATATATAGATATCAATTAAAAAGCTTATAATTATTTCTCCTAGGATAAAAAACTTTATTAATTTATAGTATTTAGTTACTTTTATTCTATACCTAGAATAGTATCTAAGCTTTTTCCTTTATACATAGATTTATCTATAAATTTAGTTACTTTTGCTTTGTACTTAGAATAGTATCTAAGCTCTTCACCCTATATATAGATTTATCTATAAATTTTACCTAGTAATAGTATTCATGCTAATACTAGCTTATAACTAGTTAAAACGGTAATGAAATTACCTATTATTATAGACAATTATACCCCTAGTTCCGATATTTAACCCTATAGTAGTAGAAGACCTCGTAGTTATAGTTTATACGGGGAGAGCTTTATTAAGACTAAGGCTTAATATATAAGGCTAAAAGTAACTATTAAGGTTATAGAGTTAAGAACTTTTTTGAACCTCTTAAAGATAGAATAAAATAGAACGCCTACTTCGAGATATAAGAGCTAGGTATTCCGTAATCTATTACTTTTCTATAACTAAATAGTTTTTAGTATAGCCTAGTAGCTAGAGTTATAGTATACTATACCTTTATAATAATACTAAAACCTCCTCGAAATCTATATAGCTACTTATAAAAAGATAACTATAAAATAAGTATAGAGATATCTAGCTACGATTATTTTAACTAAAACTATTAGTATATCAGACTAGGCCTCAATAATATNATAGTTAGTAAGGGGGGTAGGAGGGCTGAAGTTATACTTTAGGGGGTAATATATCTACTAATAGTTATAGTAGAGAGCGAGCTATTAGCCCCTCCTATTTCCTATTTAATTTATAGTATAATAATAATAAATAAGTAAATTATGAATTAGTATTAGTTTATCTAGTAAAAATAATTATCTATTGTATATAATCTTGTTATATAAATATAAAAAAGCTCTAGTATTTATTACTATTGTTACTATACTATATAATTATATATATAACTATATAAAATTCTATATCTATAATATAATAGTTATTTATTAATTACTGTAATACTAAATTATAACTAATAATAAATATTACTAGTAAAATATAGAGGTATAGAGCTATAAATACTATATATATAGAGATATATAGCTATATATACTATGTATATATAGAAGTAGATATGCTATATATAGTAGCGAATATTATATAGTATAGCATTAACAACACAAATTTATATAAATAAAAAGAGATTGTAGAAATTTCTTTCTTAGGAGATATAATAGATTAAAAGAGATATATCTTATAAATATATCTTATAAGACTATACTAATATACTCCCGCCAGGTATCTAGTACCTCTGTTGCCTCTTGAGCGATTTCACATTGAATAAAACAACACGATAAATTCGACGCTTACTTCAAGAATTATATGTTCGGCTGCTTGGCCGCCCCACCCTATTGTTTCCTGAGATGACCGGGCACAGCCGGATTACCTAAATCTGTCTCAGCGTGGTCGCCAACTCCGACTTCAGTGTGAACGAATCTTCAAGCTATCACTTCTTGACCCAACACCTACCGTACGAACCTCCTTGACGAATTTACCTGTCAACACTCCCGCTTGCGACTATCAGGAGTTCACTCTCCAACTCCTCACCTGTGTCTCGCGTTACCGCGTCGCAGTACCGCGAAGCAAGTGCTTCGCCTCACTACAACTATAGGCGCACAGAAATACTGGTCCGACCAGCCCTAGACGACCTTCCACCATCGCAGACCCCGCACGAATCGCGACATTTTCCACCGGCGACTAGCATCTGTTGGCAGTTCCATCAGGCTTTACGACAGCCGACGTCTTGGACAGCTAGGACAAGCATTCTATCGGAGTCTCTCATTGACGAATTCGCCTTTTACTTGTTGTCCCCGCCCCCCGATTCGCACTCAACAAGACCCCAAGATGATGCCGTCTAGCCACGTTTACAGCCATCACCAGTTCAACCCACAAGTTGAGTCGACGTGGATACATCAGCAGCCGAACCCGCATCATCATGCTCAGCCGGCGGTAGCCGCCGTCTCCGTGGCCCAGCAGCAACAGCAACAGCAACAGCAACAGCAACAGCAACAGCAACAGCAACAGCAACAGCAACAGCAACAGCAACAGCAACAGCAACAACAACAGCAACAACAGCAGCAACAGCAGCAACAGCAGCAACAGCACTACGGCCGGTTAGCCGGATCCCATCCCGCAGTGTCCTCCATGCCAAATTCTCACACCCAAGACGGCAATCATGATACAACTGTCTCAGAGGACAACAGGAGGACGATGGCATACATTGCCGACTTGCTGAACGAGAGTACGAGGGAAGCAGCTCTTCTGGAGCTGAGCAAGAAAAGAGAACAGGTTCCAGAACTCGCCCTGATCCTGTGGCATTCCTTCGGTATGCTATCATGAGCCAAGAGGCGGACGCGTCCTGACTTGCGGTGTAGGTGTGATGACGTCGCTTTTACAGGAGATCATATCCGTTTACACGCTGCTCAATCCCTCACAGCTCACAGCCGCAGCCTCTAACAGAGTGTGCAATGCTCTGGCGCTCCTCCAGTGTGTTGCCTCTCACAATGACACACGCACGCTCTTCCTGAACGGTATGACGGACCGATGCTGCCTATCGAAAAACCCGCTTTGACCATCTCGTGCTGATGAGGAATTAGCCCACATCCCGCTGTTCCTGTATCCGTTCTTGAACACCACCTCAAAGTCAAGACCTTTCGAATATTTACGCCTTACGTCTCTTGGAGTAATTGGTGCCCTAGTCAAAAACGATTCATCTGAGGTCATCAACTTTCTCCTGACGACAGAGATCATACCGCTTTGTCTGCGCATCATGGAAACAGGATCCGAGCTCAGTAAGACCGTCGCCATTTTCATCGTGCAGAAGATCCTTCTAGACGACAATGGGCTGAACTACATATGCGCCACATACGAAAGATTCTATGCAGTGGGAACCGTTCTAAGCAACATGGTGGCCCAGTTAGTCGAACAGCAAACCGCCCGCCTGCTCAAGCACGTAGTAAGGTGCTTCCTTCGGTATGTCGCCATGTCTTTCGAAACCACGTAGCCCATGCTTATACTGCTGTTAGATTAAGCGACAATGCGCGAGCGCGAGAAGCTCTTCGGCAGTGCCTACCCGAGCCCCTTAGAGATGCGACTTTTTCGTCTGTCCTTCGCGACGACGCCGCAACGAAGAGATGCCTAGCACAGCTCCTGATCAATCTGTCCGACAACGTCGTCGAGCCCAGCCAAGCGGGACACCATGGATTGTAAGCGGAGAGGAGGATAATCGATGTACTCGGCGTCTCACGTGAATGATCACATACAAATTTTGCGACTAGGCCTGGACCAGCAAATTCGGTGGAAAACCCTCAGGCGTTACGAACATAAATTGCCTGGATCCCTTTCCCTTGTGGTGGGGTTCCAAGGTCTGCTATTCCAAGGACGTATCCTCGGACTGTGAATTTCCCTTTCACTGTTGAAGTACCATCGGGGGGAAATGGGGCAAAAGTAAGAATTCTCGTTTTCAGCTGGCGATCGGGTGTTTTCTTTTTTCACGATGCGGAATCGGAGCATGTCTTCAGGTGGCGTTACTTGGTTGCTGTCTGTCTCCTTTCGCTCTTACTTTCGGCCTGATTCCGCGCCGTTTGATGGCCGCGTTGGACCCTGTTACTGATCTGTGCGGTTTCGGAGAAGGATGTGCGCACGATGGAACGCCGTTTGGCCTATATAATGAGGCTCGTATGTACATGATGCCTAACGTGTCAGGAATAACATACTCGAGCGGTAGAGTTTTCGCCGGAAGAAACCTCGGCCGCGGCGCCGTCTCTACAGGCCTCGCCCTACTTAAACTACTTGAAATAGAGCTTCGCATAGTATACTTAGCTATGTTTAGTTATATGAAATATATACTAGATTTTACCCCCTAATTATATATGATGATAAAGAGTCTTATAATACTAAAGAATCCCTAATTATATATAATAATTAAGAATCTTATAATACTAAAGAACTACTAGGCTAAAAATATATATTATACTAAATCTATATATCTCGAATATTAAAATATTTATTAAAAACTCCCCTTTTTTAATTCTTAAAAGAACTAATTAATAACTTACCTAGTATAATATTTTTAGGTAAAAATTAAAGTTTATAATCTATAGGAATACTTTAAGTCTAAAATAATAATTTACTAAAACTTCTATTAAAAGTTTTTTTAAGAATTCTTTTTAAGTAATTTTCTAAAAACTAAGTAGTATTAATACACCTATAAAATACCTAAACTAGTTATTTTTAAGCTTTTTACCCTTAGAAGGATTAACTATAAAGAAAATTAATAATTTCTAGTAAATATAATTAAAGAAGTTTATATAAAAAATATTATAGATTTTATAGAGAAAGGTCTAAAAGTTTATATAGTTTTCTATAACTTCTATACTTTAAAAGCTTAAGACTATTAATATAAATANGCTTAAGACTACTAATATAAATATTTAAACTAAACTTATTTAATAAATTAAATCTTTAAATATATAAGTAAAGTATTATAATACTAGTATTACTAAATAGAAGAGGATATAGCTACTTAGACTATAAATTTCTATAATTATTTCAGTATTATAAATAATCTATACTTCTAAAATACTATTATAATATACTATAAAATATTTTAATCTCTAAAACTTAAATATCTTATTATAAAAACAATAATTAAAATATAGTTTTAGAAATAATAAGATATTATATATAAAACTTAAATAGTTAATTATATTCTATTCATTACTAGAGTATTATAAGTTTATAATCTTATAATTTCGCTAGTTTATTTATTTATTAAAGCTTATATATAAAGTTATATACCTATAATTTATAGTTATCTAGAGTTAATATTTTTAGATAAAGTTATCTTAGCTATTATAAAAGCTATTTAGTACTTCCCTAAATCTCTCTTATATAGTAAAATAAACTAGAGTATTTTTAATATCTTAACTAAAACTTTTATAATTATTTCGAATACTTAAAATAATAAGAGATATTTCTAAAACTCTAATAAATTTCTTTACTTTTTAAAATATAATCTAAAATACTTTTTAATATATTATTACTATATATACTTTTAGGTAACTTATAAAGACTAGGTACTAAATACTTTAATTAAAGAGAAGATTAAGTAATTACTAACCTTAGATTTAGATTTTTTAAGAAAAGTTTAGAGTTTTAAATAATAGTAACTATATAACTAACTTTCTAGCTAAATTAACTATAATACTACGTAGTCAATATACTATAAAGAGGGGCTTTAGTAGTACTTTTTCTAAGACTTTTTTATATTTAATTTAGGCGTTTTAGTTTCTTTTTTCTAGGATATTAAATACTTTATAACCTTTCAAGGAACTCTAGCGGGAAACTATATTTAATATAGTATAAAACCTATACTAATTAAAAGCTATAGAGATACTAAGATATTTATTTAAACTATAAAAAGTAAAAAAGTTAAATTATACCTCTATAATATTACTTTTTATACTATTCTTATAATAAACCTTATCTCTTTTTAGTAATTATAAAAACAAAACTACTAATAAGATACTAGGCTAAATTATTTATTTTAACTATAAAGGAATAATTATTCTGAGATTATAGCTATTAATATTTAATATAACTAGTAAATCCTTAAATATTATATATTTCATAAGAGATTAAATACTTTAGCTATATAGTTAGGATAGTATAAGCTTTCTCTTAGATATTACTAGTACTAGTAATATATTATAAATACTATTTAAAAACTCCTAAAAAGTAATAAATAGCTCTAGTATTAGTATTTAAAGTATCTTAGTAGAAAGTTTCTAAACTACTTTATTTCTATTATATAAAATATTTAAATTACTAATAGTTATTTAAAGTATAATAATTACTAGTTTAGTTTAGAGGTATATAAAATATATAGTATTAGTAAAGCTAAATAAAAGATTTACCGCGTAGAATATAAGAGTACTTTATATACTACCCCTAGGAAATATATTACTTTTAACTTTTACCCCTATTACTAAGGCTATAATAGCTATACCTCTACTTTAATATTTATAGATTAGGCTATTAATTACTCTTAGGATTTTTATCTTATTNATAATAACTATACTTCTACTTTAATATTTATAGATTAAACTACTAATTACTCTTAAGATTTCTATCTTATTAACTATATTAGAACTATAATAATAGAAATATTCAAGAGTTTTATAATACTTCTTAAATACTAGTATAGTATTAATATTAGGGTTTTCGAGTATAATAATAAGGTTTCTAGGTATAAGAAATTAAAATTAGATTTTATTTCTTAAGGTATATATTTTAAGCTATCTATTCTATATATTTAAAGCTAAAATAAAAGTACTAAATATATTAGAATAGTTATTAAAGCTTATATAAGAACTATAAAGTATAATAATAAGCTTCTTTATAATTTCTAGCTTGAAACTTTATAGGCTATAATATTTCTTTATAACTAAATACTAATATACCTCTTAGGCTAGTAAATACTATATAAGAGGTTTTATAAAGTTACTTAAAAATATAGTACTATAAAGCTAGACTTAGTTT